>MU383975.1:35622-113021 GCA_022495065.1 Xylaria telfairii | reverse complement strand
TAGGGGGGGTAAAAGAACTCCTCCTACGACTACCAGGCTCGCTGTAGCATTTCCGCAAACAGCTCAAACGCCCCCGAGTGAA
Organism: Xylaria telfairii; assembly: GCA_022495065.1. NCBI lineage: Eukaryota > Fungi > Ascomycota > Sordariomycetes > Xylariales > Xylariaceae > Xylaria > Xylaria telfairii. Next base: position 112,939 of record MU383975.1, on the reverse strand, counting down.
TTTAAGTTGCAGGTTTTCTTTTACTCGGCTCTGGTTTCCTAGGGGTTTAGCACGTCCTTTAAAAAACAAAAAATTAAATAATATTAATATTATAAAAAAAATAAAAGTTTAAGTTATAAAAGTTATATTTATTTTTTTTTTATATTTTATATACTTTATATTTTTTATATATAATATTATACTTGTTTATTATTTTAAATATATAAAAGCTGTTTATAATAATTTAAATAAAGTTATTATTATTATATATTAAAGCTGTTAATAAATGTACGTATATATATAAACAAATAACATAAAACAAACAAATAAAACAAGTGTAAACAAAACTAGTAATATTATTATGTCTGGCTAAAAATTATTTATTAATGCAGAAACATGCAGACTTTTTATGCTAGCGGTAATCATGGTTAAATGTAGTAGAACGTGCTAAAACGTGGCAGAAGGTCGCAGAAGGTATTCCGCTGCTTTACGTTTTATGCAACTATTAAAAGCTAACCTCTGCTATTTTGTTCCACTTTTAGATTTAAAAATTAAAAGACATACATATATACCACTTTAACCTAGTATAATCTTTAGCCCAGCGGGCACTTTAAAAAGCTAATAAAAAAAGGTTAACATATAATGTACTATTTAACTTAAACGTAAACAACGTAATTTTAAGCCCTACAAACATTTAAAAAGCTAATAAAAAATAACAACATATAAAAAAAAAAAAAAAAAAAAAAGCATATAACTTTAAAAGTAAAATAAAATTAATATTAAACAAAAAATAAAAATAATATTTATATATATAAAATATAACTACTTAAAACAATATAACATTTTTAATAAAATAATGTATATAATAAAATTAAACTAGCGTTTTTAAAAGCGTTTTTTTACTTTACTTAAAAACATGTGTATATTAAAAAAAAAAAACTATTTATGTATATAAAAAAAACTTTTCTTGTTTAAATAACCTTTGTTAATCCATTTACGGAGCGCATATAAGTGCGATCTTTCCGATCACGTGAGCAGCGTTGTTGTCTTTTAATCGGGACAACTTATTGCTGCTCTCGCAAGCGCACTAATTAATTAAATGTACCACTATTTATGTAGGTCGCTTTGTTATAACATTTAATTATATTATAATATAATATAAAATAAAAATAATTATATTTTATTATCATGGCTAGCCTTTAGCTGCTTTAGGCCATTAAATCCAGCCTATATAAGCCTATTATTTTCGGATATGTTTTGCACACCTTTTATCCCTTCTATAAGCTTTAGTTTAGTCTACTACCTACTATTTCTAAGGTTAATATACTGTTGTACCTGACTTAACGACTTCTTTACTCGTGACATTAGTTACGGGCCAGTGTTTAAAGCACTGCACCCGTAATTAATTGTTGCATGGCTGCGCGGCCCTGCGGGCCACTAGCCACACGCACAGCCGCGCGCGCAGCCACGCGCACACCTGTATTTTACCCACAAAATTAGCTCCGCTAATTCTGTTCCTTTTGTTTTAGTTCTTCACTTGTAGATTTTATGCAATACAACACTTATTGTTAAAGCCGTGACTTTATTTAAGTGCCACGCGTAACAACATTTATTAAAAACATTAAAAAATAAAAAATTAAGTTATATTAAATATTATAAAAAAAATAAAAGTTTATGTTATAAAAGTTATTGTGATAGGGTCAACACAGGCACCAGGTTTAAACACCTAATATACTTATTATTAGGAACGAATATTCTACTTAAGGAAAGAAAAGAAAAGGAAAGTCTAAGGTACATAGAAAGACAGCCATTTATATAGACAACTGCCTGCCTTCCAGGTATTCACCACTCTATTAGTCGCCGCGCGACCTTTAGTGAATACTGCCATTCCAACTGCCATTAAATACAGCCCTGTATTAAATACAGCCCTGTATTCAATACTGCCGCATGGACCCACTGGTCCACCACTCGCGCAGCCACACACACCAGCCGCGCACTAGCCACAGGAATCACGTGACGTCACGTGACCCACAAAAATCACGTGATCCGTGACAGTTATATTTTTTTTTTTTAAATTTTATATGTTTTATATTTTTTATATATAATATTATACTTGTTTATTTTTTTAAATAATATATTTATAATAATATTATTTATATTTTTCCATGTTTTATATAAGTTATATAAAGTATAAGTTGTTAGTTTTTATTTGTTTATTATTATTATTTATTATATTTAAATAAAAGGTAGTAGCTGTAAGCTATTTATATTTTACTTTATAGATTAAATAAAAAAAGTTAAAAAAAAACTGCTTAAGTTTTTAGCTTATAATTAAAAACTTAATAGCTTTTTCTTTTTTTTTTTATCTTTAATATACGGACTTATTACAACTACTTTTAATAAACTTTATTATTATTATTATTATTATTACTTGTTTTATTAACTAGTTTTTTGTTTTAGTTTTTTTATTTATTATTAACGCTAAGCTTTTTTTTTACTCGGTAATAATAACAACAATGACAATAATAAAAATGCACCCTTACCACTTTTTTATAAACAGAAGAAAGTGGCCGTAGAGTTGGCAACACTAGCTAAGCTTCGGCTCCCCCCCCCCCCGAAGTCACCCTCGCAATCCTGGGTCGGCTGCGCTCGGGTTACCAAGACCGGTCCGGCTCGAGCTACCTCCAGCAACAACCAACCTCGCGGGGTGTGTTCTGGCGCAAAAAAGGGTCAACAGCGAGCAGAACGGCTATATCCAGATTGCCCGCATCTCAACCCAGGTGCGTGGTCGCGCCGGCTCAAGACAAGCGAAGCCCAAGCCTCAGAACGCCCACCGTTTAGTGGTACTTGCATACAAGTCGTAACGTCAGGCGACCTGCAGTCACGTGATGTAGAGTCACGTGATCACATGAACTGGTTCCTAACCGTAACTTTAGTCAAGTTGAATGCAACGCTTATACACTACTTTTTTTTAACAAGTTGATTCCTTAGTAAGTAGTCTGAGAACGTTAAGGGCAGGTTATATACAGCCCCATCAAGAACCCGTGCCATACCCCGTTTATTATCGGTAATGTCCTAGGCCCTCGGAGATTGGGCTACCAATTAACGCCTTCCTTCAATGGCGAGTTTTCCCCAGGTACCTTGATGACCGGAGACTTTCCGGAGAGTTTCTACATCAAGACCGGCGACAATAAACTGGTATCATATAAGTCGCAACGGTAGGCGCCCGTGAGGATTTTTGTGCCCCTATTAATTAATATATTCTACTCCGTTGGAATTCACGTTGCTTAAAGGCGTCTCATTTCAAAAGATAAACTCCTACTCGCTTAACTGCTAAGATGGCGAAAGCACAAGAGGAACTAGGGAAAATGTTCAAGACATTCGCCTCTGACTTCGACGAGACGCAACTGGACAAGTTCATTGCGGACTCGGAGCGCATCATGAGACGGCCGGCGGGATTACTCCTCACGCAGGCTGGTATTGATGCATCGACCAGCCAACCGGTCGCCCTGCTCGACCACGCCTGTGGAACCGGTCCTATCGCCGCGCACTTATACGAGACCGTGAACAAACAAGTCCTGTCGCAGAGTAAGATAGTGTGCGCGGACATTAGTGAAAGCTTGGTCGGCATGTTGAAGAGTCGTGCCGAGAAGTCCGGTTGGTCTAGCGTTGAGACCACTGTTCTCGACGCACAGGTATGATCTACCCCGTAGACGATAGAGGGCCGAATCTAACGTTTCCAAAGCAATCGGGGCTCCCTGAGAAGTCGTTCTCGCATATCACGATCAACTTCGCGATGCACGTGATCCCTGATCCGGGGGCCGTTTTGCAAGGTATGTTTTCTTTTTCCCTGTTCGCGGACGTGGGCGGGATGCACAGTAGAGAATCAATCGCTAACAACCTTATCGGGTAGATGCTATGCGGACCCTTCGGCCCGGCGGTGTGTTTGCCTTCACGGTGTGGCACAAGGACAACGATGGGTGGGTGTCAGATATGCGATCGAGCTTCGAGACGTTGCCATTCGAGGCACCCATGCCGCGCGTGTTGCCGATGGCGCCGAATGGAAAATCGGAGCTCATCGATCCCGGCCTTATCCCAGAGCAGCTCACCCGCTATGGGTTTGAGGATGTTAAGGTGCGGACGGTCAAGCATGTCACGTGGATAGAGAGTGCCCAGGACTACCTACACACCGCCGGCATGATGCGGGATTGGATGGTCCGGTCGTACTGGACCGAGGAGAGCAAGGAGAAGGCGAAGGGTATGCTTGATGATCACATTTTACGCCACTTAACTGAGAAGCACAATGGACAGGGCTGGGATATGACGTGGACTTTGATTCTAGTGACTTGCCGCAAGCCACAGAACTGAGAGACTAGTGGCTACCGATATACCATTGTAGCGAGGTCAATGTTTCGATATAAAGCTATAGTAGTTAGCATGGGTAGTTTAATTTCGCTCATTGATCTCCCAATACCTAATTTTAAAGGTATCCATCCCTTTAGTCCAGCCAAACGTTAAATGCTATCCTTTGCTATCCACCCCTATTCCTGGAGGGTAGTGTCTGTGGTAGTTGTTCGCTGTGTTAGAGGTAAAATGACTCAACAAATCACTTGATGTATTGTACAAGGCATGAGGCACGAAGCGGCATGGATGTCCTGTTCAGTACAGTTTGAAGTCTTCCCACCTCGCGCATATAGCCAGTCAAGCAGTCAAGTCAAATGCCACCATCAAATACCACCCACCTCCTTTAGCACCCTGAAGCGATACATTAGAAGGTAATCTAGCCTTATGGTGTGTTGACAGATAATGACTTGGCTGCCCGGTCCATCAATCTGGCAGCCCGTTTGAAGCAATATTCCGCGGCTTATTTTTGTTATAAGACTTTTAAATAAAGTCCAAAACAACCCTACATCCTTGTCAATATTTAATCTATAAACTTCCCCCCGCATCCACCGCACGACTTGGTCGAGATATCTTGTTCAACGACGTCCCGCAAATGGGGCACCAAATTCAACAGTTCTTCTAACTTGAGCGATTTAAGTCCACAGACGCCGCAGGTACGTGAGACATTAGGGGCCATTATAGGCACACCCGTATTCGCGCAATTCTCTAATGGAAAAATCATCATTAGTCAGCATGATAAGAACTGAAAATCGGCAATCCGTATGAAATCTAAAGCTGTCAAGTATGACTTCATCTAACATACCAAAGAAATGCCCATTATCACACCAAGAAGAGTTCGTTTCCAACGCCAATGGGGATTCGCAAAAAACGCATCGTAACGACTGTACAATCAGCCTAAAATCATCCTTCATGGCAAAGCGGTCGTCGACGTTCGGTATAATCGGAGTGGTGAATCCCGGCACTGGGAGGCCGCCACCATACATCCACTCCCAGGCGCGAGCCTCGGTGCTTAGCACCGCTGTCCCGGGGGGGGTATAATCGCCACGATCCACACGAGGAGTGGCGCCGAAGAGGACACGGCAGTTCAGCCCAGCAAAGGTATCCCTCTCGAGCTCGAGGTTGCTGTGCAAACTCACAAGCACGGCACTAGTGCCGCCGCCGGGGCTCGCCGTTAGGCCCCAAATACGCACACGGTATAGGTGGACCTGGTCCTCCGTGTCGACGTCACGGAAGATACCAGGGAGAGCAGCCCTGGAGGAATTATCGTCCTCCGAGTCAAAGTCCGAGTCCGAGTAGTCCTCTAGCTCATCACTTGCGTCGTCGTCATCGGCATCAGATTCCAAACCCGTATTACCACGCCCTTTTTCCACGCCCCCCCCTTGACGGTGGGCAAGGGCGCGAGGGAGCTGATGCTGGATGATCTGGCTGATCTTTGTGGCCCATTGGAGGTTAATGGGGTCACCATCGACGTTGTCACTATCAGGGTTTGGCTCTGCAGGTAGGAAAAGGTTTGTCTGATGCCAGGCAGGGTTGTCGTGTGTGGCGGAGAGGCGGACGAGCGTATATGATGGCGCGGTATTGCTATTCGAGAATGAGGGGGGGTGGATAACTAAGCCTATATCCGTCAAAAACAATAAACAGTCAGGCAAGGGCAGGAACAAACCGGTAATAGGATTTTCCATATGTGCCATATCTTCTTCGGAAGGATATGTAGTTCCACACTCTTCAGTCGAATGACTTGCAACAGGCGACATGTAGTCCAACGGCAGTTCGAAAGCCTGAACCTTGGTAGGCGAGGCGATGACGCCTCTACAGATATTCGTCGCTGGCACCGACCATACCTGCGGCTTTGTGAATATGTCTTATCCAAGAAGAGGGCAACATATTAGTCCCCACCTTGTCCTCCCAAGTCACGAAGGCGTCCGTAGAGAGATGAAGACACACGCCGCTCGTGTCAGCCCGCGCGACCCGGACGCTGGGAAGCTGTTGCTCGTTGTTCTCTCCGGTATCGTGGAGAGTGATCTGTCGAAACCCGATATAGTTATACGTCACGTATGAAAGTATACTTGTACGCGAGTCCCCCTTCTTGAGCCACGGGCTCCAGCTCAACGCGAACGATGAACCACAATACGAGTAGTCTGGATCCGTGGGCTGATAAGTCAGTGACGCGACATTCCGTATAGCCCCTGTTGCACAAAACTCACATCCGAAGGCGGAGGATGGGGGCCCTCGGCCATGAAACGGGCAACTTCTCTTACGCTCCACGTGCCAGGGTGCCCAGGTGCAGCCATTGCATGATGCGTGGCACGAACAAGTAGCAGGACGACCTCATGTTCGTCATTGAGATACGACAAGACGGCGACGTTGGCATGGGTGTCCTTGGCCCACGAAAACGCCGTGATGCACTCCTTTCCCCCAGAGGACGGGTGGCCATCCAGGGTAGGGACGAGGAACCCACCGCCGACATGCCAGGCGACGATCCAAGGCCGGAGGGACCTCGGGTTACGGCCGGCGGAGCCCCCCATGACCTCGGATGCACCCTGGCAATATACAGTGACGATACCGGCGGCAGTGAGGACGGCGAGCACGGCGCGGTTCATGCGGCCGAGACCGCAAGGTGACCAAGCCAAAGAAACGGTGTGGTTGAGGGTGCTGCCGTGGCCGGTGATGATGCCAGACCCAGCGCCGGTTAAATTATCGTACCCAGCAAAGTCCTGGCCCGCCTCATTGAACAGGTGACGATTGAGGTCTGGACATGTCAAGGGCGCAATGGGGAAGCGAAGGGCGGCCTCGTCATACTGGCGGGGGCCAACGTCATACCGACCCCCATGAGTAGAAGCTGATAGATGGGAGAAGTCGGGGACGTATACGAGGACGCAGTCGTCGCAGCCGATAGCTAGCTCGCTGTCGGGCGACCATGTGATGTTGTGAGTTGTCTTGCATAGAATGGCGAGGCTGAGGGACTCGAGGGGAAGTGGGGTGGCCGGGCTCAAGAACGACATGTCGGGCACGGCCAGCCTGGCGTGTGCTGCAACCCTAGGTAGGTACCTACCTATGTATGTACCTGCCTATATGTAGCTGCAGTGTGATGTAGCTTATGAGACGAGGCAGATACAACGGTTTTAAGGATACAGATGTGGTGTTGCGGTCAGAAGTCTTACTGAATTTCGGTCTGCATTGGACCGTGCTCCTGGCCTATCTCGTGTAGCATAGAGGACGAGTGCATTCACATGGAATAACAAGGTGTGTAAAATTACCTATAGTATATACTCTGTACGGAGTCCCATACATATATATGTATGTAGTAGTCTAGGAGAGGTCGTTACCTAATTGAAAGACATGCCACACCGCTTTTAGGCTCGCTTTCTAATTCTGCCCGGCAGAATTAAGCCTTGCAATAAAAAGGTACCTAGATTAGTGTAATTACCTTACCGACCTATGCAAGTAAACTACGGAGGTCGCTTTCAAATAATACGCTACACTGGCTTTGGACTCATTTTCTTTTTGGCAACCGTAAGCTATATTTACATAAGTAGTTCGCCTCTAAGCTGCCGACCTAGTATAAATAAATACTTGCAGGCAGGTAGTCCTAACTAGTGCAACAGCTAATACAACCTCTTTTGTCTGCCTTATCTAACTATATGTACAGCTACGCCTTGGTTTAATCTACTAGGTAGGTACCTTGCTTAATGTACATATGCATAGGTGTGCTAAGCATGTGCCTGCGAATCCCGCCTAATACTGCATTTGTGGTCTGTCATAACTACCGGCCAAGGCCAATAGCCCATCTATACCAAGGTTCAAGTTGTATATATAGTGGGCAGGTAATGGTATAAAGATATACTACCTTTGGCAACCGTCTTTCATTCAACGTAAAGGAAACTAGTACAATTACACCTAGTAAGTATATATATCAACGTTTCTCAATGACTGGGTAGGTGGTAGATAGGGTAAGACGATTTGAGTGTTTTTCTCCTTTGGACATTATTGCTTTACAATGAAACCTTATTAGTTGTTGATTTATTAAGGTTGGCTATGTCCTAGGCCTTTCTAAATATGACCCAATAGCCCATGCGGCCGCACAGCCAGCCAACGCTGTTGCTCCCACGAGTTTCTTGCCCCACCAGTTATCGCCGGTGAGAGATTTAGCAAGTTGAATATTTTTTCGGAGTCGAGCGTCAGCATTGGCTGACGTCGCGTTCTTCCTGGCCTCCAGGTCCTGCTGGTCCGCCATGTGGCGTAATCGGGCGATGGTCCTGCTGACCGCGAGCATCTCGTCATCTACCGTCGAGTTCTTGGAGCCATCGACCTCTATGTCTTGGATGTTTCCGAAGAAGTCGGTTAGCAGTCGGCTCCGGGCCACGTCGGCACCGCCACGGAATAGGTCGTATCGAACACCAGCGTTGGAATGGATCTTCTCGAAGGTGTAGCTGTCGAAGAGGTCGCCAACCGTCTTCTTGCTTCCGAGGTCGCGCACCTCGGACTCGAGGAATTCGAGGTTGTAGTACGTGTATCGGTCGATGACGGCGACGCCGACGTCGTTGTCGGCGTGGTGCGAGTAGGAGGACTGGTCGAGCTCCGAGGACCCGGTGGCGATGATGTTGGGCGAGTACAGCTTGCTGTACATGGTGTTGGCCTGGCACGTGTCGATCATGAAGAGGATCTCGTGATACCGCCTCTTCTCCCACATCTGCTCGAAGGCATCGGCGAGGTCGAAGGCGCCGATCTCCTCGGCATCCTGGAACTTGAGGAACTCGTTGCCACCGTGCCCGGTCATGTAGACAAGGATGTTGCTACGGTCGTCGGTCAGCAGGCGCTTGCTACGGGGCATCTCATTGCCGACGCGGTCGGTCAACAGGCGGATGAAGTTTTCGACCGTGACCTCGTAGCCGCGGTAGTCGACCTCAATGTTGTCGCCGTATAAGTCAACGGCGCGGTCCGAGTTGCTATAGACGGTGCCAGGGAAGGCGTTGCGCGGGTTGCAGGCCATATCGTCGGGTAGCATCAGGATGATCTGTGAGTCGGGGATGCCCAGGCGCTTGACGGTGCGGTACATAGATAGCACATTGGCGAGGTGGCGGTAGTTGAACCAGAATCGCGATGTGCCGACCAGGACGGCCCAGTTGCTGGTGTGTTCGGCGTCGACATGGTACACGGGGAGGATAACGAGGGCGGATGCGAGCAACGCGGGTAGTCGGAGGATACGTGACAGCTTCATGTCTAGAAGTTGGTTGATGGGATGGGGATATGGGTTAAGCAAACGTGGGGGACCGTGCAAATTGATATCGGTAGATTCGGGGAAGGCCCCTGCTACAAAGCTCGGGGCTAACTACATACACCTATAGGTAGGTACTGTACCAACTAGGTTGTGTAATTATGTATTGTCCCAGAGGACATGGGTGCAATTCTTATTAGGGCCTATGGGTTCCATCCACCCCTACAGTACCTAGTCTAGGTAGCCTAAGAAGCCACCTAATTTAGCTATATACATCTAAATTGAATAGGCCAACAATGATGACTGGGGAACCAACCAAATATTATTTCAATATCAAGAACAGGTACGGAAATCTTTGCAGTCCGTAATATCTCTCCCTCTCCCTACCCCTCGACTCGGCCACTCCCAGCCTCTCTGCCTTTGCACTTCGATTGCCGGCGCCATGGGGCGACCCCCGGCCTACATTTTTGTGGTTAGGTGAGTTACGTCGCCGGCCTGTCCCTGTCCCTGTTTCCCTTCCCTCCGATGTTGCGTTAACCAGATCTATCGACGTTTTGCAGGCATGGAAACCGCCTCGATGCCGCCGACAAACAATGGCATCTGAGCTCGCCGACGCCATACGACCCCCCGCTCACCTACGGGGGCTGGATGCATTCTCGAAATGTCGGTGCGCGCATTGCTACCATCCTGAGGGATGACGTTGTCGCCCGTGCCCCCTCCGATATCCCCTCCGAGCCCTCGTCGTCCTCGTCGTCACCGCTCGTCCCGACTCGCCGTCGTTTCCGTGTTGTCCTCCACAGCTCTCCTTTCCTTCGTTGTGTGCAGACCTCCATCGCCATAAGCGCCGGCCTGGCTGTGAATCCTGCATCGGCATCCGCGTCCTTGTCTGTCCCTCCCAGTATCGCCGACCCCCCACCTCCCCGGGCAGGCGATGTGCAACTCACCCCCGCCTCTGCGAGTTTCCACGGCCATCAGGGAGGCCATGTCGACAAAGCTGTCCTTCGCCTCGACCCGTTCCTCGGCGAGTGGCTGTCACCCGAATACTTCGAGCACATTACACCGCCTCCTAAATCGGCGCTGATGCTTGCTACTGCAAAGGCCGAACTACTCCGTCGATCGAGCTACCACGACTACCCCCATTTCCACCACCGCGTGCACTCGAGCGCATCCAGCCATCTATGGGGCAATATATCGGGCCATAGTCATAATGGAGACTTGGGAACCCCCCCGGCCCATGACGCCCTGATCCCTTCCCCCCTCGACACTCTGTCCCAGATTGTTGACAGCATCCCGGGCCATCAGGGACACTGCAACGTACTTTCCGACCACATAGGACCACGAGGAACACCCCATGACCACCATCGGGCACACGGATACGTGTACCCCATCCCGTCCTACGCCTTGTCTACCTCGGAGCCCATACCAAGGGGCTACGTGGCTCATGCTCGGGACGCCTGCTTGTCTATAGACTACCAGTGGGACTCTTCGCGAGACAGCCTGGCCTGGGGCGATGGAGGGAGGTTACCGGAGGAATGGGCCTCCATGCACCAACGATTCCGAAGAGGATTGAGACGATTGGTCGATTGGTACGGCTCAACTGAGAACGCGAGCTACATGGTGACCAGAACGGCGCATGCTACCCGGCCATCAGAGCCAGATGGCCTTCTCGATGGGCATCGAGGGGACGAAATTGAGGATGTAGTTGTCCTCGTCTCGCATGGTGCCGGTTGCAATGCGCTTATCGGCGCCATCACACAACAGCCAGTGCTCGCCGATGTTGCCATGTCCTCTTTGACTATGGCCAAGAGACACGCCGGCTTCGACGCTCAAAACATCAGTCTCACTCGACAGAAATCCTTGTCGTCTCTAGACACGGCTCACTTGATGTCTAGGGCTACCTTCCGGGAGATGTATGACCTCAAGCTGTTCGCCAACACCGACCACCTTGTTACACCGTCAACTACAGTTCTCAACCGCACCGCGTCCTTGCCCAGGCCAAACACACGCCCCCGCCTCAGCTCTGGTTATACTTCTACACTGAAAGAAATGAACTTGGGCTCCTTGTATGGAAGTTCATCTAGGAATGGCCGGGATCAGTCCCCCAATGCATCCTTGGGCAGTATAAGACGGGTATCAGGGGTCCCGGCAATGGCGATGAAGCCATCCATCTATAATGTGAATGGCGAGGGAGTTACGGTCGGGAATGCCATGTCTAGTTTCTCAGTCACCCGACCCGATCGTTCAGGCTCCGGCACGTGGGGCTTATGGAGTCCGAGGCAAGACGATCATGAGCATGATGAGGAACCCGGAACGCCCATGTTTTTAGATTTCAGCCACGAGATACCAAATTCCAACGATAACGGGGTGACGGATACCACAAAAAATGCTGAGGAGAATCCCACATCCCTCGTCGATGCCAATAAGCCAGTTTGTACGACCAACACGACATTCCATGGAAAGAACTCATCGTCCGAGGCCTGTGGACACGACCAGCAGGCCTCGGGGCACCACCACGACGAGGAGCACGATGAGTTTGATGAAGATACGGTTCCCCGTCTATGGGCGGGCACCGGCAATGGAGGTTTGTGGGGAACGCCCAGGCCGCCAGGTGAAGCTGAACGTCTACGTGATTTTAGCTCTAGCAAGAGGCGGTGGACTGTTACTGAACGATGAACTAGTGTGTTGGTTTTTTATTAACTTGCATTTAGTGGACGCTGGTGTCACCTTTTGTCCAAGTATACATATATATTTATCGCCCCGCTTGCCCATCAAGTTGTATAAACCACCTTACTCACTTCACCTCGACACCCACCTCCCACCAAACCCTATCATGACGCAACGGAAGCCGGGCATTTTCACGGGGTGTTTGAAAATAATGGCATTAGAGCAACGATACAAGGAGTTGCCAGGATACAATCTCACGGCTCCAAACAACCGGGACTGTGGCGTTTTTTCTCTCTATTTTTTCGTGTGAATGCATATCCAAGCTTAGGTTAGCAATCTGGCGCAAATACCTAGGTTAGGTATCTCGGCAGTCTACAGTACAGTAAAGTGAGCTATACCGTATCACAACACAACAAACGTGCGGGTTTCCGGCCTGGGGACGAAAAGCTGCCAATGGTTTGATGTTCCATGTACGAATGCAACGAATGTGTTGTTTAGATTTGTTCTTATGTACATTTTGCTAAACCCGAGTTCACCGCATGGAGTAAGAAAACAATAAATTCACGTCTAGTGAACAATCATAACTCTTAATTTCGAAATCAGAATTCCGTCACGGCCCCGAGCATGGAATCTGTCGTTTCTGTTCTATACCGATCGAGACGGGCAGCTATGATGCCTTCAATATAGTAGTGGTAACAAGTAAAGAATCGGGGCCCTTCGCAGAATTCCCGCATCATGAGTCTGCATCATTTCATCAACATTCGCACAAGAATGGATCCCGACACCATTCTTGGTAAACGCGAGCTGTCCTCCGTCATCTCTGTGACGTATGTCTAGGACCCTTTATGTTTGATGTCAGGTCAACAGCGTTGGGATGGCCACGCCTTTTTGGTCTGGCCATGCCTTGTCACAAGCGTGCCCACCAGCCCGTGACCTCAAAACCCAGTTCCACCCCGGTCCACCGCAAGCCTACCTAATCAAACGCTCTTCGCATGGCCTGATGCGCCAGCTCGACACCTAGGAATGTCGCGGCGTTGGCAGGAACGGCCCTCGCGAGTGCAGGTCCGAAGCCAGGGAAAAAAGCCTTGACACCACCACGAGCATAGAGCTCTCGGACAACGGAGCCAACAGTGACATTTCCCTCGGCAGTTTGGAGACGAGACTTGACGGTATCGACGGGGAAGACGGGGATCCACATGGCGACACCGGCGGCACCACCAGCGCAGGTGATAGCCATGAGACTCAGCTCACCCTGTGGTTTTCCCGTAGTCGGATCACGGGGTGTGAGTCGACGCTTAATATACTCATAGGCCGCGAAATAGGCCGCGCTCCCCGGACCATCACGGGCTAAGGTCGCGGCCGAGCCGCGAAAGACGGACCTCAGGCCACCCTCGGCATAAAGCTTGCGGACGACGTCCATTCCGCCTTTGTATTTCGGCTCCTCCCCTGGCTTGAGACGTTGGCCCTGGACTTGTAGTATGACCTTGACCCGCTCAAAGGGTGCCGTGATAGCTGTCATAGGAATCGCGCTGAAGAAACCCGCCGCGGAGATCTGGGCTATCGAAAGGCCACCCGTAGGAGAGGGTGGGGATATGCTAGTCACGAGTTGCTTGCCCAAGTCGTAGCCCCAGAAAGAGACGGCGACTGTTCGGTGGAGGGGTGTTTGTTAGCCGATTTGTATTTTGATAGGTCGGTAACTAAAGACTAGGTAGGTCGGACACTATCGTCACCGCAGGGCGATGTTGGGGAAGGGGCGGGAGAGGGGAGGGGGGGAGGGTAAATCTCCAGAGAGGAGAAAAAGAAACATACACATAGGCGTAACACCCACAAGGGGCGCACTGACGCCGGCATAGAGGCCTCTCCGCAGCCCATCGCGAGCAATGCTCTTCCTCACAACATCGATGGCCGAAGAATAGACACCCTTCTCGGCTGTCTGCATACGGACCTTGACGAGGTCGAAGGGGTGTCCGACGACGACGGCGCAGACGCCCCCAAAACCGCCGGCCGCAAACGAGCGGAGCTGGGTCGCGAGGCCACTGGTCGCCGCCTTAGCATCCGCGTTCACGTCCTCTCTCGTCTCGGGGAGGTGCGGCAGGCGATCCGATACGGGGCCCGGTAAGGCCGCGTGGAGCTTTTGGTTTATGCCATCACGGGATGTCGAGGAGGACGAGGAAGCCGACATTCTGTCGTTCGATGGGTGGACGAGAGGGATGGAACGAGGTAATTGGTTTGACGGAGAGAAGAAGGGAGAGGAGGGTACGTGGTCTCCTCAAGCGCGGGATCGGTCGATGAGGCACGAAGCCCGAGGCCCGAGGCGCAAGGCGGTGGATTAATGTCTTGGTTGGCCGAGTGTGTCTGATTTACAGCCTGGAGCGGGAGACGAGTAGGGTGGTATATCCCTCTTGTATAGTGTCTCCCCCCCTCCCTTTTCTTCGTCTCTCCGACTCGCGCGATGCGATGCTCACGTATCCCCCCACGATGTCCAATCTACAACGCGACGTGTGTGAGGGTGATTCCTCGTCCCTTGTAACTTGGTCTCAATTTCAATTCCTGTCACAGTTGTTCGAGAGGTGGGGGAAAGAGGGGACAAAGAGAGTCGAGGGCATAACAGCAACAAAGCCAAGCGGAAGAAATGTGCGCACCTCAACAAACAAACAAACAGAGCGACTAACCGTGCCATGCCCCACTTTATTTAGGAACTCGCTTGGGCTCACCTACTAAAGTAGGTGCCCGTCACCTAAATAACCACTTCATCTAAATAACCACTTTTTTGACCAACCCATCTATTTTCATCAAAAAAACACCCGCGCTATTGATTTTTAAGCTTCAAAATGGAACAGAAGGTACAAAACGCACTCGAATACCTAAAGGAATACCCTTCAGCCAAAATAGCCACGGTTGCGAAGGCTTTTGGCATCACGCGCGCTGTTCTTCGTAACCGCCTCGCGGGCCGCGGTGGCCCAAATCGCAAGCCACACCCTACACTAAAACTGTCACCTATCGAAGAACAGGCTATTTGCAACTATATCGACCGACTCGACCGAACCAACCTAGCCGTACGACCTGAATTTATCCGCGAGGCTGCAAATTCGATCCTTAAAGCCAAAGCACACCCTTCCAACTAACAGCCACCTACGGTTGGTGATTCCTGGGTTAGGCGTTTTACTAAACGCTACTACTACCTACGTATATGTCAAAAAAAGCTCGATTTGAACCGATAAGCCTGCGAAGACGTTGAAACTGTAAACGAATACTTTAATAAGCTACGGGCAGTACTTAAAGCCGAAGGAATCGATCCTAACGATTTATATAATATGGACGAGACGGGTTTTCGGTTAGGGATGGCTAACGATACCCTAATAGTTACTAAATGTAAACGGGCCTATTATTTTGGCCTGCCTGAAAACAGGGAGTCTGCTACATTTATTGAAGCTATTTTTGCTGCCGGAAAGGTTATACTTACTTTTATTATTTTATCAGGGCTACAGTATATAGCTAGGTGGTATGGCGTTAAAGAACTGCCACTAGAAACAGCGATTTTTGTGACTCTAACAGGCTATTTAAACGATCAAATCAGCCTTGACTAGATTAAACACTTCGAAAAACACATTGCTTCGCGAACTGTTAGATTTAAACGGCTCCTTATATTAGATGGCCACGGCTTACACTATACGAAAGACTTCATCTAATTTTGCGATGACCACTTAATAGTGCTTTTTGGGTTGCTACCACACTTAACACACCTTCTTCAGCCCTTGGATGTGGCAGTATTTCAACCCCTAAAGCACTACTATACTAAAGCCTTTGAGATCATAGTTCGAGATGGTCTTACTAATATAACGAAGTTGGAGTTCCTTGCTTGTATTTAATAGGTCAGAGAAAAAGCTTTTACGGAGTCAACTATACGATCTGCTTTTAAAAGGACTGGAATATACCCCTTTAACCCCCACCCCGTACTACAAATCGTTAGTTAAAGGGCTCCTCGCGATACTACACCCTTTTTACCTTAACTAGCCTCGTTACTACTCTAACAGACCCCTGTTACAGTCCGTCACGTTAATAAGGCTGCTGGCCATATTCTTGATGCTTTAATTAATACGGATGATATAGACCCGGCGTTAGCTATGGCAATAGGCCGATTTATCAAGGGATCGATTTTTAACGCTACAGAGCTACTGCAGACGAAAATAGACCTGTTAAGGACTAAACTAGCTGAACAAACGGCTAGATTACGTAGAGCTACTAAAAACACCCCCCTGAAGTCAGGGGGAGTCCTAACTGTTGCTGAAGGGCGTGAAATAGTACGGCAAAAGGCTATATCAGACGAAACTAAGGCCAGGAGACTGATCGAACAAGCTGAATTAAGGTACAAAAAGGCCACTAAACGTGCTTTTGAAGAAACAGCAAAAATGGCACGGCATTGGAGACTTATTGGCAGGCTATAGCCAGCATTAGTAGCTGATGGCAACGGGCGTAGTTGTTTATTGCGGCGTTTTTAATAGAAAACACCAAAAAAGTGGTTATTTAGATGAAGTGGTTATTTAGGTGACGGGCACCTACTTTAGTAGGTGAGCCCAAGCGAGTTCCTAAATAAAGTGGGGCATGGCACGGTTAAGTGAAGTCGAGTCGGTAATTGGCGGCGGACCGGGGCTAAGATTCCCTTAAGCCGAGGTACCTGACGGACGTCGTTCAATGTACATATGTAGGTGGTTCCGCCTCAAAGCTGTAAGTAGGTACTGTAAGCTCTGACGGCGCATCGAATCGAGTCTTGGTATCGCGGGAATTGGGACTTGAGACCCCGTTTTGTGCTAGCGCCCGGCATGTGACAGCAAAAAATATACTACCTAATCTGGGAAATAACTACAATTTGATGATTGGATAATGTTTTGGGCTGTAGAATGCATTCGGTTTATGTTCTAATCGACGGCCGATAGTACTGATATCGTAAGGAAGATCAAGTACCTAACCGTAGATTATTACCTCTACAGCTTCCATGAGCACCTCGTAGGTAGTCAGACAAGGCAGCATGCATCTCTCCCTCTAACTACCTACATACATATGTATAAAGTCCCCGCGGCTAAGCATCCCTTATGTACTGTATTGTAGGCTGGTACGATCGAACAGTGTATATGACGACCCCGCACGGGGGCTGCCATATATTATCTCCATTCCCTTTACAACCCATAATTCCAGACTCCCCACATTCAACGATTACAGTATGGACCTAGTATACTAAGTAGGTACCTACCTGCTTACATACAAGTATCCGCTCCCAAAAAACCGAGCCGAATACTTCAAGGTTGCCGCAAGTATAACGCTAGCCCAATTCAAGATCACATACACTATAGCACACTCATTTAGCTGGTCTTACAGACACTCGCTGGTCGAGCAATACAGTTCGTTACACCCCTGTGTTAGTGGCTCTCACAATATAGATGTATACTAGGAGCAATCCATGTCCCACAACTCTATTTACTAGCCCTAAACCAGAACTTGACATGTATAAATGTGTATCTATCCATCCATTCAACCGGCCATCTCCGAGCCCCGGGAATCAAAACCCTCCAGGCACTCTCGGCGACAACGGACTCATCCGACCCATACCACACCAGCACGTTCCGTCGCCTTCCCGTTCCACCTGCACCGTGACATCGATCCCTTGCTTGGAGAGGTACGTCTTTACTCTGTCACGAACCTCTTCCAGATCCGAGCCTCGCATCGCCACCACATGCATGACCCCGAGAAGCCTACCCCCAGACTCACTGTCTGCCCTATCGTCGGCCCAGAACTTGGGAACGGAGTAAGAGGCCACACCCCTCTGACTGGTGATTTCGGAAAGCGTGTTGCGGAGATTGTACTCCGTGTCTGCCGTATTCGTCAGCAGCAGCCTCTGCGCCGATGATTTGACCAAAGGCATCGCCGTGATGAGGATGAGGTATGCGATGAGGAAAGAAGCTAGGGGATCCCAGCCTGACCATGGCATCAGGTATGTTAGCGCCGTTGAAGCAATGACAGACGCGCTTCCAAGCGTATCAGCGAGGATATGGAGGTAAATCCCGTGCATGTTTTCGTTGTCGTGGGCATGATTGTGTCCATGCTTCTGGGATGCACCCCCGTCGTGGTTATGATCGTGGTTGTGGTTATGGCCATGAGCATGGGTATGCCCATGGTGCTGGTGGGGATGATCATGACTGTGCCCATGATGATGTCCGTGAGAACCAAAGGCAAATATTCCCAGTAAGTTCACAATCAATCCCATTGTACTCACTACGAAGAGTTCCCCTAGTCGTTTCGTCTCTCTTCCTTCCAGCAACCTCTCGAATGCTTCAAACATGATTTCGAGGCTTATTAGTCTGCCCATAAGTTAGCACACGGCAACTCGGAGTCGGTCGCTCTCTTACATGAGGAAGACTCCATTGGCAAAACCGCTAAGGGTCTCGACCTTTCCAAATCCGTAAGGGAATCTTTCGCTGGGTGACCATTTGCTCATAACGGAAGCGAAAAGACCCACGGCTAACGCAACACAGTCGAAGAACATGTGTATGCTGTCGCTAAGGAGCCCAAGGGAGTCGGTAAGATAGCCGTAGACGGCCTGCACAGTCATAAAGCTAAAATTGACCCTACCATCACTTCTAGTTAACGATCAGGCAGCACGGCGTTAACTGGACGTTACAGAGGACGTACCCCATGAAGTAAAAGATACGCCGTGAGTCTTTGTCCGTCATAATGGCATGGACAAGCGGCCATTTGGAAGTGTATAGGAGCAGCAACCCTGTAAGCCTCGAAAACTGATGGGTGTGGCGCCAATGATCGTGATGGCTGTGCTCGCGGTCGTGTTCGTGGTCGTGTTCGTGGTCATGGCTGTGAATGTGGTTGTGAACGTGGTCATGATGATGCCCATTATCGTGACAATGTATATCTTTGTGAGGGGAGGCTGCTCGGTCCTCGGGTTCCCCGAGGCTCGGTAACTCCTCGGTATTCTGGCGCAGAGGCGACGGCCGGTTCTCTCGTCGTTGCAATGGGACAAAAGAGTTGGCGTGGTATTGTGACATGTTTTGGCGGGCATGCGCGACAGCATCTTCGTCTATGCTCTCATTGCTATGGCTGTGACCATGACCATGGCTATGGCTGTAGCTATAGCTATGGGACCGGACAGAGCCATTCGACAAGCTCGAACGCGACCGAGAACGGCCGAAAGAGGGCGGTGAATGGCTGTGACTGCTGTGAGTATGGAGGTGATCGATGGAACTGTGGGTGCTGTGGTTGTGCGGCAAAGGCGCCTGTGGGAGAGCGTACGACGATACCATGGTACCGTATCGCCGGTATCACAATAGACGTCGCACCAACGATCTGTCAGGTTGGGGCAACCGGGTCGGACTTTACCGGTGCGAAGCGTGTGGACAGGATGGGTGCTCGGAAGAGACTCGGGACTTTCACGTCGATGGGAAAGCACGCTGTATCGCCTACGGTCTTCGCAATGGCTGCCGGTCGCAAACTTGGTACTGATTACCAAGGTAGGTACCTAGCTATGACGCAAAGTAGTTGAGTTTGTTATTCTGGCTGAGACATCTGCATTCAGCGAATGTAGCACTGTAATAGGGTCGCTGTGAATCAATCAATCGATCGGGCGGTCGGGTCCGGTCGGGTCGGGTACGATTAGGAAACAAACAAGAGGCTGAGTCGCGCAATCGTGTTTGTCAAGGGGCAGAAACGAGGCGACTACCTATACCAAGGTCTAAGTCAAAATTGACCAATATCCTACCTAGGTTATGTAGGTAATAAGAAATGCACTTGGCGGGCAGTAGCTTCGGGCCGCCAACAGCCCAACTTAACAAGCTGGCAAGGCCCCACCCCTATAAAGGTCAGTGAGGGTGGCCTTTTATTGGAAAGCTTTGCTTTCCCAAGCACGTATTGGCAACGACAATTAAGTGCGAGGAAGGCAGAGCTTGAGAAATTCATATCCGGAACCCCCTCAAACTCTAAAAGTGTCTGCAGCTCTCTGATTGATCAGTTCAATGTCTGCAGCCTATCCATTGGTCAGTTTACTGATAAAGAATCAACTACAACTCTAAATGTAAAGTTCGTGGCTTACGCGCTGGAACTTTTAGACGGCGATCTGTAGTATGTTGAACCCCTGAAGAGCTTCAGGATGGTTAGGGAAGGAGGTTTACACAGGTCCAAGAACCTCACTTATTTCGAAGTGCTTTGTAAGTGCTTTAATTTATAGTGTATTTGAAATGGAGCTTTGCTGGCATAGCCCTTTATTTAGGGACAATTTGCTTGGCTCTACATGCTTTTTTACATTGAATTTCAGCCACTACGGGCTCCTTTTTTGGTCCGTCAATGTGCATTATGTAGGTAATTTATCAAGAACCACCCAAATAGTGAAAACTAGGCAAGTAACTTTGGCCAAGGAAAGGCGCCTAACTAGATCAGCCTAGCCAACTTGATGAAAGTTACGATATCAGAGTAGAGTGCCCTTTTAACAATAGTAACCTCATCTGTGGCAAACGGCATCTTACCGAGTGACATGGTACTTTGTTGCCACAACCAGGCCTAGACTGTTAAAATCAGGAGGCTGGGATACTTAGATAATAAAACGGGATTACCAAGTACTACCTTTAACATAGACAGCCTCTTTGCTGCGTCTTGGATTACCATTGCCAACTTGTTAAACGTCCAAGGCAAAATACAGTAAGAATATCATGCAAGTATGGATCCGTAGAGCCAATAAGATGCATCCTTCTCATTATAGAGCTACTTTGTAAGCCGACCTCACGTTGGTAAAGAGTATTTCCTAATTAAAAAGTGGAAGACATAAGTACAGTGTGAGTACTGTACATATAGTGTATCCCTGGCATCGATTCTAGTATAGTATAAATGAGCAGCTCGTTGAAGTTCTTGGGTGTACGGAGTAGACGGCGATGGTATTGTTCTGAAGATATCTTGACAAATACGATGTTCCATTGTACACTACGACACGTGGCCCAACTACGTAGCAATAAGTTGCAGTTTTGATTCATTTTAGCAAACGCAATACGGGCCAAGCCGACCTTGTGATCAGGACACTCACGAGGACGTTCATGCACAACCAACACGAAATGCAGGGTCGCAAGGCAGCTTGGCAAGGTATATGTAGTATACAAGCTTGACGGGCAATAGATACCCATCGTGGCGATGGTTTGTCTACTCAAACGGGAAATCCACGAGCAGGATCGGCAGAGGCAATGCCGACACGAGGGAACATCGCGCGACGCCAAGTTAGATATTCTGGGGTGAAGGAGGTGAGGTCCTGCCTGGGAGCCAATGGCACGTTACCTCTTATGTAAGTCGACCTACCCTATGTGAGCCAAGCTCCTATATCCGGCACAACGGCGTTGGCTGTAGCACGTCAGGCTAGGTAAGCTGGTCTCCTCCGTTTCAGATGCCCCTCCTGCCTAATCAGGCAATGAGACAGCCCCTAGCACGGCGAATTGGACGGTCTGATTGGTCTGCGTAGAACACACGGAGGATTATGACGGCACAGCGCAAGGGTGCAAAACAACAGCAATGCCTGACAGCTGCCCTCTAGGGCCAAAATGCGCTGTAACCTCGGCCTCTTTCTGGTTATTGTGTACCAGGGTGACGCTATGATTGCTGCCAGTCAGGAGCCGTCATGCGCAGTTGGCGTCCGTCGGGACGGGGAGATCGTGGATGGTTTTCTGGGGCCTCGAGCCTGTCATCATAGCCCACTGCCGATCCCCGTGATCCTGCCCGACGATATAGATACGGAGCGTCGTCCCCGTCACAGCACCTGCTGGAAATGGCCCCTGGTCAACTGAATACCCATACATGCTTGAAATCAGACTATTAACAGATCGATATTTGGATCGACGGATACACTAAGCCGTCCTCATACACACCGACATCCCTATAAAAGGATTGTCCTCCCATTGTCGTAGCATTGTTCATTCGACGAAGCCTCACCTGATCTGTTTTGTTCCGTATTTCGCAGGCAAACAGCTATATCCTTCGAAACAGACGCCTCTTTGCACTCTAACCCAAGACCATAAACCACCTGTTTCAATCGAAATGGCGCCTCTCCGAGCCCTCGCCCTTCCGGCCTTCGCGGCCATGGCCGCCGCCCTGAGCATCAACGACTTTGTGCCGTCTTGCGCACCTCAGTGTATCGCCGACTCTGTCGCCCAGCACACAACCTGCACTGCCGATGACAACAGCTGCATCTGCTCGTTGATCTACACGGTCCGACGGGACGGTGAGGTCTGCCTGCGCGACGCTTGCAGCGAGTCCGACTATGGTATGCGAAATGGGCGATTTACACCGTTTCGTTCATTCCTTTTATGAACAAACATGGCAGCTGACGAATGAACAGGCGGTGTCCAGACCGGTATCGACAAATTCTGTGCGGCTGTCGCAGCTGGCGGGGATGGTTCGACCACGACGAGCCCCCCGGTCACCACCACCTCCAGTCAGGATACTCCGACCTATACTCCCACGACGACTACGGAGAGTCCGTCCGAGACTCCCACTAACTATCCCACAGACACTCCAACCGAGACCCCCACGGACACTCCTACCGAGACGCCTACCGATAGCCCTACCGCCACACCTACTGATAGCCCCACTGAGACTCCCACTGAGACGCCAACCGAGACCCCGACAGACGGTTCTTCCAGCTATCCTGGCACCACCCCTTCAACGTCCGAGGGCGGCTCGCCCTCCTCGACCGAGTACCCAGGCAGCACACCTGCGCCAACGGGCTCGTCCACCTTCAGCACCTCGGTTGGCGGCACCACGGAGCCCCCAAGCACCACCAGCAGTGGCGGTGACGCTCCCCCTACTTCCTCGACCCCAACCACGGGTGCCGGCTCTCGTAGCCAGGCTGGTATTATCGGTGTGCTGCTCGTTGCCGGTGCGGCGTACCTGCTGTAATGGGGCAAAGGGGATATTGTCTTGTTCTCACCGTGATGAGATGATGGAAGTCGCATGATGGAAGTCACGATAAAATTTGCGACGAAAAGAACCCGGTATCGCATTAATGCCCAGACCTGCCTACCGTTTATTTTAGGAGCAGAGAGATGCTCCTGTGTCCTTCTCTCCCGTGACTTGAGTGTCCCCTCTTCGATAGAGTCGACGCCAGGTCAGGATCTTGTATATATTTGATTACCCCTGTACCATGCACTCTGGTCATAGTACCTAGTATATATATGCCAACAGCATTTGGCTTGCTCTGAACTTTGCACCTGCATACCGTGAGCGAGATATTTTCGGGAGACTGAGTTGTAGGTTTTATGGGTCAAATAAAGATATGGGTTTGTGTCTGTCGTTGCTTGTTTGCGACATAGGAAGGTGACACTGGGACCGGGGTTGAGAGAAAGATTAAAAAACAGATGGATGTTAATATTGATAGGGGCATGGAGGGGCGTTTCATGACTTGATGATGGGCCGATGGATTGACAGGATTGATGAGATAAGAAAATGTTTGTACAGTAAGTCTTATAACGCCGACAACTTTTATCATCTGCCATGTTGCAGGTTTCCAGTTTCAATGAACAGTGTCATTGTCGAAATACACTGTTTCAACGTATTCTTAAATGACAATTCATAGTTCTTTCTCTTACAATAATTGTCGAATACCGGTAAGGTCAAACGCCAAGTCATCGTCAACGGTGTCAGAAGTGTACTAGGTCAAGGAGCCACTTCATGTAAGACATAAAGTGGGCACGGTCATCTTGTTCATGTATATATTAAGGTCCTCCCACCTTACTCATCCAGTCAGTCAAGTAGTAAAGTTGAATAGGACACTCATATACCACCTCTTTTAACAAACAGAAAGATCTCGATCGGTTTTGCTTGGGACTAGGAGATAACGGCCGGGTCGGGTAAGATGCATCGGAATATACCTAATTGCCGGCGTACGGTGTGCGTTGTACGTAAGGTACCCACTACCTACCTCCTGCCAGGTGTAATACAGTCTGCCTAGGTAAAAATACCTCTTTGCGTACAGTCGCTACGTCGGCAGATGGATGAGGATTGCGGTTATAAAAGGTCTAGGCTCACGTTGTGAGAATAGGACATACGGTCCAGTACAGTAGGAATACTGTACCACTACTCGTGGCGCCAGGGATCCTCAGCTGCATTTGATGGGCACCGTCCCCACTGATCCACATAGCGGGCGCTGTTCAGCCCAGTGTACAAATATACTATCATGGGAACCAATCAATGAGGGGCAGCAAATAGTGCCCTGCGCCTCGGAGTTGGAAGTTCTCGAAGTTTCGCCTGTGACAAATGCGCATGCACAAACGCATTCGCGATGGGCTGGAAACCATGGCTGAACACACACCCTCTCGCCCCCCGCCCCAAAGGTACCTTAGGTAGGTACATACATATATGTAGGTAGCCTGCCTTAGTACTTTTGTACGTACCTACTCCAGGCTACCTACATACATGTACTGTAGGCCTGGCCTGGTGCAGCAGGTAGACTGGGCAGCCGCGCCGTGTTCGAGACTCCAAACTACAAGCAAGCAAGCAACACGCCTCCCTCCTCATCGCCGCATTACTCCTCGCGTAAGGGAAGCACGAGGCTGACCGGCTGCGGATTCGGTGCCCGCCCACTTGCACTTATCGATCTCAGTACTTACTGTACACGCAATATATCAGCTTATATGCCATCTACACTGTGCGTATCTTATTATTCCACTCTACCTGTCATATATGTCCTTGTAAACGGCAACGGTCGCAGGACACCTACTTCGAGTCAGACTGTCAACACATCCTACCAGGTACCCAGGTATAGGTATATGTAGGCATTTGACGGGTTGATTGGCTCCGGAGAGAGAGAGACAATTGGCTAGGTAGCCTCGTCTGCCCTCTTTGTCATCTTATGCTGCTGCGCTGCGTATAGCAAACGCCGCTTGCATTCGATAACTTCCAGGTTCCAGGCTCCGACACGACTCTTGTTCTAGGTGTCGAGGTGACTACCAACTAAATCCGAACTCCTCCGTCACCCTCTCGGACCCTCTCGGACCCTCGATCCATATGCGACCAGCCATCGCCGGCCGCCCGTGACCGTTAGCCCATCATATTCTGTTGCTAACCAGGCCGGATCTCCCGACGTGATCCTCCGACCCGACGGCCCTCGTCGATCTATACCGTACCACACTATACTGTGATGTGCTGTACCTTACCTCCTCCTATCCACCCCGTCACCACTGTTTATCAGTCGCACCTCCCCCTTATCACCATCGTCATGGCCAGCCCCGACGAGAGATCAGCCGCCAAAGAGAAGGCCACCAGGCTAAAGGAGGAAGGAAATCGCTATTTTGGGGCCGGCAATTTTCACGCTGCTGAAGGCATTTATTCTAAAGCGTTAGTGTATTTCTTGTAGCCCTTGCGTGGCCAATGTCCTTGCTTACGGCTTGGTGATTACCCGTCTCTGGTCTATAGCATCTGTATAGCCCTGGTCCCAGGTAACTGACGTTGATCTTCTCTCCGGCAGCATAATCGCGGATGCAACAAACTCGTCCCTTTACTCGAACCGTGCCATGTCGAGGATAAAGCTTGCCCTATACGAATCGGCTGCATCGGATTGTTACACTTGCCTTAAGTTGAGTGGCCCGCGCATGAAGACCTACTTCGTCCTCTCCCAGTGTTTACTCGCCTTGCACGACTTCGACGGCGCTCTTGAAAACGCCATCGAAGCTCATAAATTGGGCACCGAAATAAACGACAGGTCACTGCCTCAAATTACCACCCAAGTATTACAATGCAAGAAAAAGCGCTGGGACGAGTTGGAGAAGAAGCGATCTCGCGAGAGCCAGGGACTTATGAATGACCTCATTCGACTTCTGGAACGCGAACACAGTGCGAACGTCGTTGACTGTACGAGTGATATCGAGCGGGTAGAGGTCTTAGAGGAGCTCGACAAGAAGATTGCGCTTTTGACACACACTTTTGAGGCAGCCCGGTCGGCTTCGGAGAAAAAGCGAGAGGTTCCGGACTGGGCGATCGACGATATTAGTTTTGGGATTATGATCGACCCTGTAATAGTACGTGACGTTGCTTCCCACCCAGATATATCTCGACGAGTGGTGATATAACAATTGACTACAGGCTAACATATCAAACAGACGAAGACTGGCAAGTCATATGAAAGAGCTTCCATCATGGAGGCTCTACGGCGAAATCCTATTGACCCATTGACCAGGGAACCACTGTCCCTGGGCGATTTACGCCCTAATATAGGGTTGAGACAGGCCTGCGAAGAGTTCTTGAACAACAACGGGTGGGCCGTCGACTGGTGACGGCGAACAGAAACACCCATTTATCCAATCCAACCAAGTACCAAGTGCTACCCCACCAAACATGACCATTACTCGCTATACCTGACCACGTTGCACAGGGTCCCTGGGCATACAAAGTTACAAGAAGGCACTCACTATCATCACTACCAAGACCAGGATAGTATTTAACGGTATTATATGAGTTAGCTTTGCATTTAAAATGTGCTTGTGCAGAACAGAGCTCGGTCATCAAAGCTAATAGGATACCTTTTCTTCTCGCTCTAGCTAACTTTAACTGTTAACGACGATCATGAATACTCGGCTTTAATATAAAAAAAAAAGGAAGCAGAAGAATGTAGGGTTTTTTCATCAAAGCGTTATAGGTTCATTCGTTTTTTTTTTTTTGGTCCGTAATTCTCCTACCCATCTATTGTCAAATTTTAATATAGCGCAAACTTATAAGCGTCCTAACCTAGCATTTCCGGTATGACTTATGAAATGGGCAAAAATTTCCCACCTTATAAGTACTGTAGACTGGCCCTAGGACGTGGATTGAAAGGGCGTACAGTTCGGTATCGGCTTCGGCTTCTTCCAGATGGACGCATGAGGGGTAGTGAGCAAAGGATAAATGGCCGGTGCAAATTGATGGCGACCCAGCGGCCGGACCCCGGGACCGGAACCGTGTCCAGCAATCCCTCAGTCATCACGTCCATAACCGGCGCTTGCATCGTATTGAGTCATTCTGTTTTTTAACGTTGTAGCACTATCATTTGTCGACCGTTTTTTTGAAGTGGGCATACAGAGTAAGTGTGCATGTATATAGATACCACCCGCCTATACTTTCCCCTCTCTTTCTGCCAACGGTTTATAACCAACCGACGAATTGCCACGGCTTATCACCCAGCCAAGTATCATGACGGCATCACCCCTCCCCCCAGCGAAACCCGCCGTGCCATTCGGCCGTGCGATGCGGCACGCCCACTTCGCCTTCTCGCCGGAATATACACCGTTAAATCACGGGTCGTACGGGACGTTTCCAGTAGTGAGTAGTTCTCGGAGTCCTTTTTTTTTTCGATTGGAAAATCTCAGAGCACCAGCTTTCCTTTCCGGACTAAGAGTGTGTCCAAAGTCTCGACTTTCAAAAAGCACTCTCTAAATGCCGATAACTGACTCGGTGTGTTCTATTCTAGTGTGTGCGCGGGGCACACGCGGCGCTGCAATCCGAGGCCGAAGCCGCCCCGGACCGCTTCATCGTGCTCGAGTGGCCGTCACGCCTACGCGAGGCGCGCGCCGCCACGGCCCGCCTGCTGAGTTGCGAGACGGACGACCTCGTATTCGTGCCGAATGCCACAACCGGCATCGACACCGTGCTCAAGAACATCAAGTTCCAGCTCGGCGACGTCGTGTTGGTTTATGAGGTTGTCTATGAGGCTGTTCGGGGTGGGCTCGCGTGGCTTGAGGAGACGTTCGGTATCCGAGGTGCGTACCGCATTTCTCGGACGTCTTGTTTCGGCAACAACCAAATTCCTTTTGGATAGTGCCGAGAAGTCACGCTGCGAATAGCGGTAGCTGACTCCCAGTGTCGCAGTCGAGGTCGTCCCGCTGTGCATCCCGCTGCCAGACGATGAGATCGTGGAAGCCGTCGTCGGCGCTGCGCGACGGATCAACGCGAACGGGACCGAGCGTGTGCGCCTCGCTGTAGTGGATACCGTCGTCAGCATGCCCGGGTTCCGCGTCCCGTTTGAGCGGTTGGTGCCGGCATTGAAGGCCGAGGGCGCACTAGTTCTCGTGGACGGTGCACATGGGATCGGTCACGTAGATATCGATATCGCGAAGCTGGACCCCGATTTCCTCGTCACGAATTTGCATAAGTGGCTCTTTGTCCCGCGCGGCATCGCGGCGATGTACGTCCCTCGGCGCCACCAGGATCTCATGCGCACTAGTCTCCCGACTAGCCATCGCTTCCGGAGACAGGGCGATGATTTGAATGTGAATGCGTTTATCGAGTTGTTTGATTTCACGGGTGGGTAGATAGATACACGCATAGTAGCTGCGTCGGTATCATCTGCTAACATGAATCTCCTCTAGCTACTCTGGACACGACGAATTACTTGACCGTCAAAGGTACGTGAGCCGCTCTCCGCATTTCCTTAATTCCTCACCCTTACTAACCAGCCATCCATCCACCTAGCCGCCCTGGCCTTCCGAAACGAAGTCTGTGGCGGCGAGGCGACGATCAAGACGTATTGCCGGGACCTAGCACGCGAGAGCGGTGAGGTCGTAGCCTCGCTCTTCGGGACTGAGGTGATGGACGTTGCGGGCTCGTGCATGAGGGAATGCAACTTCGCGAACGTGCGACTACCGCTCGTGATCTCCGAGTCCGGCGCGCCAGGCACGATCCACCCCCGCGACGCCAAAACCGTCGGCTTGTGGTTCAAGGCTACTGGCGTCAGGGAGCACGGCATGTACTTCCAGACCTGCTTCTACCGCGGCGCCCTCTGGTGGCGGCTCAGCGCCATGGTCTATGTTGAGGTCGCTGATTTCCGCGACGGCGCGCTCGTCTTGCGCGCGCTTTGCGAGAGGGCCGCTAAGGGGGAGTGGCGGTGAGGGTTGTGCGGGTCGATTTGGGACATGAATCATCGCAGGGGTATATATTGTTGGAATTCTTTGTTAGTACGTAGAGTTATAGATGAACAACCGATTAGGTGGCGGTGGCCGAAAACGATCCCGAGATGTCCCATCCACCACTGTACGCCACCACACCTCAACAGATGGCTGCAGCGATTATGCTGCAGCTCAGAAACTATAAAAAGGAAACCCAAAAGCCTTAGTTAGGCTTTCCTAGGTAAATGATGTGGTTATGTTGTGAGATTCGCTTCTCGCGGGCGTTGTTGGAGCGTAGCTGGATATTTTGTTTTGTCTTTTTCATTGCCAGTACGAAACCACGCCCCTTCAAGTCTAACTTGCCCTAATCCAATTTTACATTGCGCTCTCGGTTGCCTTTGGCCATCAGGCCTTATAAGATCTAATCAATGGTAAAGACACAATTTGCATTGGGCGACGTTTCCAGCTTGCCAACGAGACCAGTTTTGGACCAGAAGTACCCTCTTATAAACCATTATAGCTTTAGATTTTAAGCTTTATAAATCAAGGCATATTCCACCTACAGGCAGGTCGTACAACTACTACCTACATAGTAGGTAGGTAGCCATCCGAGAATTCACCGTGTCTCCTTTGCCATTCGTTTCTCCTTTCCCGCATTCCTTACCTCAGCCCCTCATTTACATTACCCCACTGACTTTCTACCACCGGTATGATTGAATTATATGGGATCTATTCTGTCACAAGGCACGGAGACACAGAGACTTCTGTATATGTACTTAGATTAGCCTCACGTACTTGAGACCCCCGTGCAACAATAAGAGTCTATTGCCTATCGCATACTTGAGTTCGTGACATATTCCATAGGCTCAGTAAATTTTACAATATGAAAACGTGGTACTGGCATTCATGAGTTGTAACCACCAATCCTGTTGCACTTCAGGACAGTGCCTATATGTATATGTACTGTACGTTGGTGGATATTCCAGTTCGCTATCTGATAACACGGCAACGCAGTTCGTGTCCCATCAAGACACGGCATTGCATGGCCATTACCACAACCAACCATCGATCCATTGACCTTGAGGAGAGCACTCGGACGCGCGACGAGACCGACATCGACATGTCCGAGCTTCCGCCGTGATCACGACACCGATCTTACCTATCGCATTCTTCGACACCAAACGGGACCGACTGTCTATTACATGCATCATTTCGTGAGCTTTACTGTGCATTGTCCGCATCCGGTAACCGTCGCATCATGCCGCCGCCCGCCCGCCTCATTCTGGGCGTCGCCGCGCTCCTATCTTCTGCTCAATCGGCCATCGCGACGTCGAGCTTGGAGGAAGGCATCCTGCCGTCCTATCACTATGGCGCTCCCATCCCCGTCGAGTGCATGAACCGTAGCATGTGAGCCGCCTCTCGCCCTTCCTCCCTCTCCCTCTCTCCCTCCCCCTCCGGCTTCTGGTATCATCTCGTCGCGCACTGCTTACCACGAACCACAATCATAGAGAGACGGGCGAGCATATCCAGGACGCCCGCGATGAAATCCAATGGATTCCCTTCCCCGTATGCAACGAGACCGGCAAGCCGCTCGAGTTCCACTACGGCATTGAGACGGAGCTCAACTGCACCATCCCTATCATCGATGACCCATTCTTCCACCTGCTCGAGTTCTACATCCATAGCGATGCTCCCCTCGCCTGCCGCCTGCCTGCGCGCCCGCCAGCCCACGTCGAGCGGATCGGAGAGAAACCACCCACGCCTGAGTTCATCCCCCTCGTCTTCGCCCTCGCCGGCACCCTGCAGCTGAGCCACATGCACATCAGCACGCACCTCAACGTGCTGCTACATAGCACGCCCAAGCACCACATCCACCCACATGACAGTGGCGTACTTGACAGTGGTGCCGCCTACAGCACGAGCCCACTTAGCCACATGGCCGACAGTCACACGCGCCAACTCATCATCGGCGACCCCTTGCCCTTGAGCTTCAGCGTCCGCTGGTTCCCCACCCCGGCCCTGCCCAAGACCGAGGGCAAGGTCGAGTGGCAGGGTATGGGTGGCCATATCTACGCCAGCACTGTATTCTACGCCATCGTCGCCTTCCTCGCCGGCGTGCTCGCCTCGGGCGCCTACTTCTTCGGCGTCATTCTGCCTAAGAGGCTGCGCGGGAGAGGTCTCGGCGGTGCC
The DNA here is from genome assembly GCA_022495065.1 of Xylaria telfairii. Lineage (NCBI taxonomy): Eukaryota > Fungi > Ascomycota > Sordariomycetes > Xylariales > Xylariaceae > Xylaria > Xylaria telfairii. Next base: position 81,601 of record MU383975.1, on the reverse strand, counting down.
ACGCCACTCGGCTACGGGCTAAATGGCAAGGGAGTCGGGAATGGATGGGGTTACGCGAAGCGGATTGACTAACCTAGGTTGTTTTGACCTACCCATGAAATAGGGGATGTAGGAACGGAGGATACCCTGCTCTTGTATATAGATACTTACTTATAGATTATGAGGAACCATGTCCGTTGTACGATGGAAGTCGTTTTGGGGGGCTCGCTGGAGCATTAGGAGTTCATGGCACGGGCGCTCGAATTCAAAATACCTACGAGGATTGACTCTTTTGGAAAGTTGGGTATTATCTCATCCGCTATTATTTACACTTAGATCCCACACACCGTATTCCTGAATATCTTTTTCCATGGCTAATTGAATCACCTATTAATAACGCATTACTGCCCCTTCTTCACCGCGTCCACTACATTGAGGCGCTTCAGCACGCGTGCGTACATGTCGGTAGTCAGCAAAACAGCTAGAACCCATCAGCCATGCTCTCAAAATATGACACGCATTGGATTCCTCCCCCTCCCAAAAAATAACAGTGAAATCAAGAAAAGAGGGAAGAGGGACAAACTCACCAAGCGCCAAATACCCGCCATAAAGCCCGCCCAGAAGCACCATCTTCTGCGCATCCGTCACGACGACCGGATCCCAGAGGAAGATGTCGTACATGCAGGTTGCAGTCGTGACAGCCGTCTCAACGCCGTACACGAGGAGTAGCAGCTCGGCGGACCCGGACAGCCCTACACGGAGGGCGCGGATGGCCCACAGCGACACGGGCAGGTGGAACACGAGCTCGAGGAACGCGTACAGCGGGAAGAAAGAGGGGATTGGTGCCGGCGGCGGCAGGAAGAACTGGTCGTTGTACGTCGTGATGTAGAATTCCCGTAGCTGGAAGAGGAAGTGCAAGGGCGAGGCGCTGGGAACCCAGAGGGATTGGGGATATAGCGGGACTAGATCGACGCCTAGGGCAGTTAGTTGGTTTAGGTTAGTATGAATGTGTGGTGAGATTGATAAGCCAGGAAGAGGGTGTGGTGAGGTTCGTTGGTCATTGAGAAGTGATGAGCTATGGGGGAATGATATGCGTTAGACGTCTCATCTCATCACCATCACCATCACCATGTTCACGAGAGACAGGCACATGGCTATGAGCTGTTGATTGTGTGGCCGAGGGCTGGTCTTTGAGCACAAGAGAGCGATTCATTAAAATAGCTAATTCTGGACCCTCTTTTGATGACTCGAAAATGTATCAATTGATGGGCCTGTACTTACAGAAGAGGACGGGGATGTGCATCACAAAGTACAGCAGGTAAACGCGGTCGAGGATAGACGGTGCTGAGGATGCCATTTTTGTTGATAAGACGGGCGCTTATTGTATATACGTGTTTTAAAATGGTGATGGGAGCTGGGTAGACGAATTACTAGCTACGATAAACTTCCTTCCCCGATGTGAAAGGTAGCCTAAGCTGCTGAGAGGAAGTCAAGTTTTGAGATTATCATGTGTGCGAAATATATGTTATGCACTGTTCTTTGCACGGTACACGGTACGTTGCTTATTGCTTACCGCTGGAGGGTAGCTTCTGGCATTAAGGGGTTCAACACCAACTATTTCCAGCGTTCACTGTTGTACACCGCAGTTAGTAAGAATATTCTACTTGAAACTCATCCCCGGTACAGTTCATATCAAAAGATCCAATTTATAATATAAGCCCCTGTTGCAAGGCTGTGGGAATGCTCTAAACGTTTTCAAAGTGGTGACTATAACAAGGGCTTGGAAAGATATTCAGTATTGCGTAAGAATCTTTATATACGGCTAAGGGGACCATAATTATAGACCTCTGAGCTCTCTTCTACAAACTTTATTCGCTCTGCTTGAATAGCCTTGCCTAAATTGCCGACTGCGTCGATTCTCGATAGTAGATTGTCTTAAAGGTCGCCTAGAATCAGATCAGATCGAAAGATTTAATCTAATTTAGCTCGAACCGCTCTGATCGGCAACTTGCCGCCCATATGATTATTTACACTACAGGATATTGGGGCCCCAAACCCCCGGGTACGCGCGCGGGTAGCAGTCGCATTCCCTCACAAGGGTTAAATGACAATGACCCGGAGAAATCTTCAAGCGGCAAATAATCTTCCAGGGGGCCTAGGTGTCACGAGGGTCTTGTGTTGAATTTATAGGTTATGAGACAGCTGTAGTGGTATATCATATATTCATTGAGCATGAGGAACAGTTCTAAGTACAGTGCTATGGAGTAGTACCTCCATTTATATGGACAGATGTGTGTGGGGCGAAGTACCCAGCCACCGGCTTTACCAGCCCCCTGATTTCAACATCTTGTATCCAAGCTAAGGTAGGAGGTCTATAGATTATTTCTAGAAAGCCTCGTTTCTTCCTGCCTACTACGCTTTCGTGAAGCTGTCTTGGATGACTAAGTAAATAAATTTAAAGTTGAAGCCTCGCACAATGTCTAACACTTGTATAATATAATATGCAGGTCTTAGACTCAGGCACGGCCCTATCTGTGTGTGATGATGCGTTCCTGTAGTGTCACCCCATTTCCATGCCTGTTAATTGTAAAATCGTTCCGATTGTTAGGAGGAATATTAAGGAAATCTGATACCATGTTCATGGCTAGCGAAAGCCGGGAAGGTTATCGATAGGAGTGGCAGTTGTTGAGCATGGCTTTAAACCGATGAAGTGGGTGATGGGGTTTTTGAGGTTGACCTCATGCGACATCAAATTATGCCATGTAGTCAGCAACATGAGTTTCTAGACTCACATCTTTTTTACTTTCTTTGTGTTAAACAACGACAGGGATTGAAACTGTAACCTGGAGGTGTACAAGATCGAGATCACGCTAATAACCAAGCCAGCAGACCCAAGATACTTCCAGAACCAGGCTTGGTCGATAGTCGTCTCTCGGAGATCTGACAAGTTCATTCCTAGGTATGACGTGACGAACGACAGAGGGAGAAACACCACAGTGATGCCAGTGAAAAGGAGAATGGCCTTGTTCATTGTGTCGGCAACAATGGATCGGTCATTTTGTTCTATGATGCATATATCCAGCAGCTGTACCACAATTCGAATGTCAGTAGCCAAAAAAAGTATGCAAGGGGTAGTGTAAAGCTGTTGGGGGGGAGGCTCTGACAGTCTTAAGGGCGTTGTCGAAATGTATGTTCATTCTCTGCAGGTCTGCTTCTCGTTCTCTTAGTTGGGCTATTGCCCATTCCAGTCGCTGGGCCATCGACTCAGGCTTCCATCGTGCATTGGCTTCGGTTTCATAGTCTTTTCTTGCTTCTGCCTCAGATGCGCAGTGCTCGTGGTCGCATTTGGAATTCTCGAGGTCTTGGATGTCGAGTAGCATGTTTTCGAGCACCATGAGATTATCGCTCGTGATGCTTTTGATTGCCTTTATTTCCTCCATGTACTGTTGATATTCTCGTACCCTCGGGGAGTTTGATTAGTCTGACTTCGTTTAGAGACAGCGTTGAGGCATAAGATTGCAACAACTAGCAAATCGGATAGACCTGCCGCTAGTGGAAAACGAGCTGTCAAAATATATTCATACACCTACAGAATTGGGCTCTGACCGAGCGACCAAGGCATATCTTTCTTTCTCTTCTAAATATAATTAGACCACTTATCATATTCTGCTGTTTCTCGCTGGCCAGAACCTACTAGAGATCGCATGATCTACCACAAATACAAGCGTTAGCATTTGATTTCTATATATCCTTTTATAGATATAGATGATAATTATTTAACTGAATAGAAATAGACCTAACGAATGATAATTTGTAATCAAGAACTCTTACATCCATATAAGCGTCTAAGATCTCTATCGCGCTTCTGCCACCGCGAATGTTGTGAGGTGCTACAACTGCTTCTGTGAAGAGATAAACAAGAAGCCAAACCGCATCATGTTCATTGCATATGCGGTTCCAACGTTTCGTGCCCGAGTGTTGAAAAGCATGCATCGTATGCGCGACGGCGGAAGCATCCTTGTGGTATAACATATCGTATCCGGGGTATTCCGTTAGCTTTTCAAAGTCTTTCGTAAGATAGTCAATTCCGGATGTGTTCGAAAAAGTCAACAAAAAACCTGCCGAATAAATAGTCAGTCTATATTATTATATCTGTGCATATAAGTGATTCATTCACCATCTGCACGATTGAACCCTCGAATTTTACTGAGAACCAACGACGCTTTGGTGAACTGCTCATACTTCGACAGAGCTTGCTTTTCGAAGTCCATCGATGTCGCCCTTCCAGCCAATGGCCCGATATCTTGGCGCAAACAGATTTTCTCAGACACTGGCGTTGGAAAGTCGGCGCTGACCATGTCCCAGAAACCAAGTTTTTTATCGAGCACTTTGGAACGCCATTTCAAGTCATTCTTTACAGTGTCACAAAGACCGGTGTCAGGAACAATACCGCCGAGTTCTGGCATAGTCGACAGCTTCTTTACGGCATCTATTCTTGCCTGGTGATCTTCGCGATTGATGAATGTCATCATATTGACCTCTGGATACGCCCAATTAGGAAGTCCTGATCGGACGAAGGTGTTTGGTCGCTCTACACCCTCAGGGTCGCAATGCAAGAAAATTTCTTCAAGCGTCTGCCGAATTCATGAGCGTGTGACATTTTCATCGTGTCGATATTCATACAGATTGGAACATGCCAAGCCCAATTGGGACGTGACTGAAGCCGGGAATGTTCTGTCAGCTAATATACCCATGAACGAACGCTAGGTTAGAGCCTTACATCCACCTTAGGGAGACGTCACCCGGTTTCTGTCGACAAACTAGAAAATCAGTTTCGTTTATCTCGCTTCGCAGGAGACTGTATAACTTCTTACTTTTTTCGAAGTCTCTCATGTGCTCCACCGACGACCGAGCTTTGTCCGCTGAGAAGTCGCAGACTTGTATATCGATATTTTCCCTGCGCAGGAAGTCGATGCTCAATATTGAATCTAATGTAGTGTCTCCTACATGCCTGGGGAGCAGTTCCCACTGCTCCCTTGTCGTGTTTTCTGCCTGGCTATTACGGAAATGCTTGAGGAAAAGCTGCCAGCCTTGCGCGCTGCGAGATAGTTTGTATGCTGGTGCAATGCCGTGTTCAAAGTACTCCAAGATACGAAGGGTGCTGACGGGATCGACCTGTTGATTCACTTGTCGTTGCTGAGGATTGGCCTTTTCAGAGGGCAGCTTTTTCCTAGGTCTCATTCCCTCCTGCTCTTCTACCACATCTGTGGTTCGCGACTGGGTGTCCATACTTCATGAGATAAATTTACGTGTTTGGCGAATAAGGAGCCTCGAGTTATTGGAAAAGGAAGATTTACAAGGCGCGTGTTTATCTAGGGCGGAGCTTCTGTCAGTCTCTTCGCGGAAGTAGTTAAATAGTAATATTGGGAAATAGGTTTTAGGACGAAGAGCTTGGGAGTATTAAGCCTTATATTCTATCAATCTACTTACATCGGATGACTTATCTATCTACGGGTGAGCTCAGCCTCTAGTCGGGCGAGCTATTACGCCCAAACGCTGTGATAAATTACCCTGCATGGAAATTCTAGCTCACCTATATTGGCCACCCTTATTGGCTATTCTGGCCCCTTCACCACTCATTGTTGTGATATCAAACGTGGAAGTGGCCCATGCAAGGTATATATTGCTTCAGTGTTTAATTGCTGTCTTTTATTTCATGTTGATTTCTGTTTATTTTATCTCACCAGCTCTGTAATTTCGCCAGAAGTAGATTTTATTTGTTTTATCTTTTTAAATACTACTGTTCATTATAAATCTGTAGTGCTATTTATTCCAGCTACGAAACGTAGTAGGGAGAGTGGCCGGAATAGCCGGAAAATGTGGCCGACATAGGTGGACTAGCAAATTCTACGGATTGGAATCATAGGCTGAATCAATAAGGCTTATAAACCGTCTGAGGCGCTCCCCTGACAGCTGAATACGGTACAGTAAGTACCAAAAACATGATAATACATAAAATTGAAATGCCCTCGAGGCAAGCACCCATTTGTGTAGGATTCCCAGAGGGGCAGGGATGCATGCATGGAGCCAGAGACAGATTCACCAGGCTTCTAAACCGCCCCCAACAATCCCATGTCAATAAGTGAACATTGCTGCGATAACTTGCTCCTCCTTGGCTGTCACACGGCCAAAGCCGCAACCATTGGTCGGCGACTATCGCGAGACTCGCAAGACTTACAGAAGCTCATATTACGGACTTGGATCGGAGGCAGCCAAAGGAGAGGCCAAAGGCACGGGTCCCAAGGCTGTCTATAAATAAGAGGCAAAGGGCAAGGTTACATCGAACGATGGAATAAGAAGGCCAGGGTCCCTTTAGATCCTAAGAGAATTATTGGCTGAATATGAACACTGTTCCAAGCCCTTACATAAGCCCTTGTCACATTGTCTGATTCATTGTCACCCTTCACCCGGCTCAACGTCTGGTACCACATTTTCTCACTTGGGTCTCTGGGTACGCTGCCAAGAATAATTTGTGAGTAGGTAAGTGTTTCTCACAGCAGTTGTCCTTACGTATGCCACATTTTTTTTTTTTGGCTTGGGATGACCCTACCACTTATATAGGTGCACTACAGTAGCTTTTGAAGATCCCCTAAGTTTGCTAACGCACCCAACTGCACTGTATTATGCCGCAAACTAAATGATCTCAGACGTTGTAGTAGTGTAAAACCTAAAATATATATTTGTACGGAGTACAGTGGAGAAATATAATATCTGTTTGTATTTTACATGGAGAGTGGCATCCCTACAGTAAAACCAGTGGCGGATACATAGGTGGGGGTTAATAATCCTACTAGTATATGATCGATGTCCCCCCCACTCTTTCTAGTCATCAGAAATAATGAATAAACGCTCGAGATCGCTGGAATTAATGCCCAATTCATACCGAGTAGCAAAGGTTAGGTATAAATGATCCTCGTCTTGTCTTGACATTCCTTGTCCGTCGCCGTCATCAAGAAATCCGCTATTTTCGTTTTTAGATTGTCATGTAAGACTGCCTTAGAAATGACGACACGTATATGCCGTACCTCCTGGGCTCCTTCGTCTGCAAACGTGTATTCCCCGCGCGCTCGCCGTGGATTCGCAAACAAGGCCATAGTTAGCAGATATTTGTCGGAATATTGGTCGTCAATATCCCCACTAAGCAACACCACAATTTCACACAAGGGAAAGGGTGTGTGGGCTCTAATCCCCCATCAGGAGCGCCACCTGACAAATGGGATCGTACATCTGCATCCCGCCCACCACCCGTCGGACATTCGCAAACAGGGGGTTTCGCTTTGGGTCGTGCTCCCGCGCCGTGCTATAGAATTTCTTAAAAGTTTGCTCGCCTAGCTCGCTCACAACCCTCTGCTCGAGGTGGTCAGCATTGCATAACTGAGAACCGCGAACGATACGCTCTTTTTATCCTCAACGGAACCGGTGTCATCCTGCACGAACAATGCCCGGACATCGACGCTACCGGGACCCGTGGGATAGAGAGCTCCTCACATGTTGTGGCGATCGTCGTGGGTATCAGCTTCCTCGCTCAGGCGTGTCGCGGGAACGGCTATCTCCAGGATCGAAGTTCCGCTACCGCCTCCAGCTTTGAGGATAGAGCTTATCGTTGCTCGTATAGGTGGATATAGAGCCGTCTCTATGTGGGAATATTAATCCAGCGCAAGTGCAAGAGCCTCTAACTGTTCATAGCGTTATTTACAAGTGAGGTGACTATGGATGAGTATCAACAAAACTTACAGCTCAAAAGGGTATCATCCTAGACCCGGACTTGGGTATGCATGGCCTGTGATTCCGCCCCAAAAGCCAAGGGGCCTAGTTAGAATCATCTCTAGTCACAGCCTGCAGTTTGTCATGTCTGTCGGTAAAAACCGTCCCCAATAAGAACGGCTACTTGTGTGGCACAGCGTCAGGTCAACGATAGGGACCCGAATGCGTCCCATCCGCCTGAGAAGTCCATGTTTGACAAACACTTCCAGCTGAGCATGCAGCTCTGCCTAGCCCCTACCTATCCCTTGCCGCAATACCGATTAAGGAGGGGTGACTGCGCCTTAAAACACCAGTTTGACCAAGCATGTCTTAGCTTCACGACTATAAAGTACATCTACAGAAGGTGTCCTAAGTAACATTGTAGAGACAATGTACCATGGCACCGATAAATAAGGGTCTTCGTCGAAGGTATAGTCACCCGGAGTTAGTAAGTAACCACAAACTTCGCCTCTTCAGATACCCTTTACCAGTCATCACGGGCTGTGGTGCAGCTGCAACCCAACAACACTTGTTGTATTTCCCGAACTAATTCGCCCGGAAACAGCGTACTGAAAGTATAAAGCAGGAGGCTAAGCCCTACTCATCATGTAATTCACAAGGTAAGTTTAATCTAACAAGTAACCCGTGATACTAACCCAGCAAGATGACTTACAGGGCGCATCACCCCGGTCATTATTCATCGTTGATGTACAGGGTACTTTAGAACGACTCATGGCGTGTGAAGATACAGATGGGGATCGCCACATTACCATTGAAGACCAAGGTCCAAAGGTTCATATCCCCCCCTGTTTCTATAGGCGGCATCTAATAAGATAGGTTATATCCGTCGGTACGCTCTCCTCGGGCGGCTACCACCACCTCCGTATCTACGGACACCGCGCTATGTCGAGCATGTTGGAGGAATTAACATACTCGGCGGAGAGAGGGGACAGAGCTTCTATCATCGACGGCGCTATATTGTGCGAGAACCCCCTGGAGCGTATCCAGCGGTATATCAAGGAGCGATTCTGGGTTTCCCTCACGCGACGCCTAGATGCGGAAGTCATCGAGCTGGCGGTGAAAGACACCAAGATCCCTGGTTGGGGTGGAACCCCTATCATCTACGTCCCTCATGCGGCTAAGAAGCAGCTGGCGTATTACAACGCCGTTGCCGCGCAGAGACCCAGCCTCGGACTGCAAGTCGTTCCACTCCCCGCGGAAGTCACGAATGAGGCGTACAAAGAGATACTAAAGAACCCAGGTATCCTAGCCCTCGACACCGAGGAATACGTCGACCCGGTGACAGCCCTAGTGAAGTCCAGGGCGGTGCCTTTCGTTGTACCCGGCGGTCGATTCAATGAGTTCTTCGGATGGGACAGTTACTTCATGGGGCTCGGCTTGCTGAGAGACGGCCGAGCCGACCTCGTGCGATGCCTGCTACGGAACTGGGTCTTCGAGATCCAACACTACGGCATGATTCCGAACGCTAACCGCTCCTACCTAATGTTACGCTCGCAGCCGCCTTTCCTAACCGATCTGTCTCTTCATCTATACGAGGCCACGAAACACGAAGCTGGCGCCAAGGACCTGCTGCGGCTCTGCCTTCAGGCTGCTATTAAGGAATACCACTGCGTGTGGACTTGTCACCCGCGACTGGACGATACGACCGGGCTCTCGAAATACTGTCCTGTTGGTGGGTTTGGGATCCCGGGCGAGGTCGAGCCTGGTCACTTTGACTCTGTACTACGGCCGTTTGCCGAGAGACATGGCATCACCATCGAGGAATTTACCGCTAGATTCAACGATGGACTGATAGATGAGTCGGATCTTGAGGAGTACCTCCGGCACGACCGCGCAGTGCGGGAGTCCGGACACGATACATCAACACGTCTCGACGGCCGCGCGGCGAATCTGGCCATCATGGACCTCAACTTCTGTCTGTACAAATACGAGATGGACATCGCCTCCGCCATCAAGACCGCCTTCAACGGTAAGCTCGCCATCGCCACCGACTTCCTGCTCTCAACCTCTGACGAGGATGCGATCCCGTCGACCTGGCACCGCCGAGCGGAAGGCCGCAGAGCTGCTGTAGACAGGTACCTCTGGGATGAAGCGCGCGGGTCGTACTTCGACTACGATGTCGCCATGCGGCGACAGATAGATGCGGAGGTGCCGTCCTGTCTCTGGGCGCTGTGGTGCGGGATAGCGACTCCTGCGCAGGCGGCACGCCTGGTGGCGGCGGCGCTACCCAAGCTCGAATTCCGCGGCGGGCTTGCGACAAGCAGCGCGGCGACTGCTACAGGGGCGTCTAGCCATGGGCACCAATGGGATTACCCGTACGGCTGGGCGCCGCATCAGATGCTTGCGTGGGATGGTCTCGCTCGATATGGCTTCGCCAAGGAGGCCGGCCGGCTAGCATATCGCTGGCTCTATACTGTTCTGAAGGCCTTTGTAGATTATAACGGGGCCGTGTGCGAGAAGTATGATGTGACCCGTGAGAAGGACCCCCATAAGGTTGATGTGGAATATGGGAATCAGGGCGTTGAGTTTGTAGGATATCCTCGTGAAGGGTAAGTGTTTCCCGTATTCGGTTTCCTTCTTCTACTTCTGCAACTACTTACCCGTGTCTCGTCCGGTTTATAGATTCGGCTGGACCAACGCTAGTTTTGTGTACGGCTTGGGGTTCCTTAACCCCTACATGAAGCGGGCGTTGGCAGTTTGTGCTCCGTATGACTCACTAAGTACTACCAGCCAGAATAGTACCCAGGCACAGCAGACGATCGGCATAGAAAACACTCCAGGGTATTCCAGCATCCTTGCAGAGAAGAAAGCGTCACCAGATAATATAATGAGTCAGGAGCTTCCTAACTAATTACTTCAGTATCAATAATTGTCACGGAACGGTATTACGGATTAACCCCCGGGGACGCATGGCCAATGTATATATACCAGCTAGATGATCCTCACCCTAGAATAGGGGGTTTTCCTTCTTTTGTGGAATAATAACAAGGCAATAATGGCCCTGCCAGTAGTTAGAACTGTGATAAATTTCCCTTTTAAGAATACTAAAGAATGCCTTGATGTGCTTGGTCATAAGGTCCTTGGTTTTATAGCTGGTTTATACTAACAATATAAGGGAAGGATATAGATAATATTTGCAGAAATCTTGTAAATCGGCGTTGTAACAGGATGCTCACCTAAAGTTACCTATGAATCCTCTATATACAAAATTATACTAGCACAAAGTGAGCTTGATTGGTGCTATAAAATGAAGAGGCCATCAGCCAGAATAAAACTTTCCAATCTTCCGCTGTTCCTTTAGACATCTTCAACGGAAGAGACCAAGAAACACAATGGCATGATCAAGTTTCCCCAGAAAACCACTGCGACTGTTTAAAGTAGGGCTACAGCGCCGATAAGACCGCCCATAACCGCCGCGCCGACCAGGACACCGGTTGGCCGCGCAGCAGCAGCCGTGGGGACCAAAGTGGTGGAGGTGCTAGTTGAGTTGGCACCCGTAGCCGTCGCGGCCGGCATAGAGGCTGTGCCTTTGGATACGCCTCCAGGGGCACTTGTGGGCTGGCACAGGCCACCCGTAGCAGTAAGAATGGAGTTCAGATAGCTAGTAATGGTAGCAGCGGCCGGTCCGGTGGTAACGCACTGCGTGACGAATTCGTCGTACTGACTGATATGAACGCTGCCATAACTGAGAAGTCCAGAGCCCCAGCTCTGAAAGGCGGGTAACAAGGAGCTAGGCAGCTCGGCAGCAACGCTGCAAAGCACTTCCACATAGGCCGAGGGGTCCGCCAGGGTGTCGGGGGGTAATGTAGTCGTAGCACCTGGAGCGGTTCGAACACCACTGCCCAGGGGTCCGTCCAAGTAAGACGAGAGTTCAGGATCGTAGGTAGGAGCAGCCGCTATTAGGGAGCTTTTAGTCGCAGAGCAGGCCGATGGATCGGGATAGCTCTGAGCTAGGGACGCACCCGCGAGGGCGGCCATAGGTAGGAGGACCTTGTTGTACATCTTTTTCGTTGACTTAAGTAGCTATAAGATAGAGGTTGTTTCGTATCAGGAAAGGCGGCTTGTGAGGTTCGAAGTGCATGTTCAAAAGATTCTTCAGCCAAGTTGGATGGTTTTATATCCAACGAAGCCTACGCACAACAGCACAGTATAGCAAAATGCTCAAAACAAATCGTCCATATCGAACAAGGATAGTTAGGCGTAGTCATTCACGGAACCATCGGCCGAATTGATTGATCACTGATTAGCCTGGCCACCTGGGCTTAGCCCCGGCATTTAAGCATTCGAGCTGCTCCTATTTAGGCATGGATCTATGAACTATGTCTCTAGCACAATGTTTTTTGCCCGGGTTCCTGGGACTATGACACAGGCTAGTACCTACTGTACTGTACTTATTCCGTACTGTACCTTGTCGCCATGATAGATTTCTAGCCGGGGTAAACGATATTCAGACGGGTTCGGTAGATTTTGCAGATTAACTCCCGCGCCCGAACTATCCGGCGAGCCCTAATTGTGGTCAACGAACTACAACGTCACGCCCACTCCCGAGTGCATTCACGATTTCTGTGTTTGCCGCCGATTTAAATTGCGCCTAGGTTGTCAATAATACTTATCGCCTTAATACATGTCTGGGACATATGAATTAATTCTTTGTGTTATAAACCCAGGCATGCGCTAGGCACTTAGACTCTTGTTGTATGAGGGTCTTAAGTTCACGTGAGGCTAAACCAGCTACGTATACCGAAGTCTCTTTGTTTCTCTGCCTTATAGCACTTTTAGTACAGTAGTCACTTCCATCGAACACAAGTGCCCCTGGTAAATAGTATCCTTTGTTGTTGGATGTTGCCAAGATGGTAGGTAGGTGCTCAGATGCGGTGAGCACGGTCTTTTCTCCGCAACAATTCATGCGGATAATGTAATACGGTGGGGAAAATTGGGGAAGATAAAGGCAGAATGGTCGAATTAAAGCTGGTTCACGGGAACAAAATACCAAACGACGCTGTCCAACAGCGTTTGTAGGGTCCGGAACACCGGGTGTGACCCTGCACGGTCGGAGGAGATAGATCGCGAAATGCCGGGTGAGGTAAGTTGCTGTGTTCAATCATAAACGTGCTTATTTGGAATGATGTTGTTGGCGGCGCGAAACGCGAGAAACGAGACTTCTTCTTTGGGTCGCTATTTGGTCTAGTTGGGACTTTTACCTGCTCATCGAATTATTTCAAATAGGTCGAGTTTAGTGTATACTAAGGGTTCATTATGCCAACACTTGTAGACTGGAAACCTGCTACGAGCTATTCTATATTCATGTTGCCCTCGTTGCACTTCAGTACGAGTTGTATACGATGCCATAAACCGACATTCCAGATGTCAGTAGTCTTGTAATACTTGAGGTATGTAATTTCCATTTCTTGTTGTGAGCAAGTCTTTAAAACAGCGTCCACAGACTAGGTAGTTCCAACTACAATGTTAGACGTCTCTTATTCGATCTCAGGTGTGACTTATAACACCGGGGTTTCTGTCCTAGTTCGGGACGACACCACCCCCTGAATTACAGGGAGCCGCTCTAAACCTTCCAATGCAAGATACCCCGTCGTCTAAGACTCACATCAATTTAATTAATCAGGGTTCACCCCGGATATAGCAGGCCCGGATGAAGAAAATCACGGAATTCTAAGTCGGCCGAAGGGCAAACGACTCGGTGATTTGCGCGCGTCATTGCAAGATATCCCTTGCGATAACCTGGAGTGCCCGCTGGCCGAGGCCGTTTGAGTTTTCCTCGCGGTCTGTCATTCCACAAAGAGAGTAATTTATGCTACCTTCGGGGAGATATTCAAAACAACCATCCTCTGTCCTGGGAACTAATTGACTCGATATACCAAATCTTATACTTAAGTTGCGCGGCTTCATTTATCTTCTTTTTATAGCCTAACGGAGACTATTAAACACTTTGCTAATCAGGTCCCGACAATAAATTGTACCGGCTTCCACTGTCCTGGCGATTTCCTCACGCTGTCGAGGGCTTGGGAGGGATAACTAGGATCAGCATACCATGATAAGATGGACCTTGAACGGTGGGGAGTCGAAAAATCTCCTTGTATCATCGTCCAGTCGATGACCTTGTGGGACAAGTGTCAAGGGGTAAGCAGTGCGGTAATATCGATCAAGGGGTTTGATGAATGACTAAAGATCGTGTGATGGCGCCGTTTGTTTCCGATCTTTTGCTACGAACCCTTCCTCTCAAACAATATTAAGAGCACTGCAAATACGTCTATATCAAGCAGCTACTGATAGCATGAAGATTCTTATTATAAATAACAGCTAGGTAAAGTTGTTCTTCACAAAGGGCTGTTGTACGAGGTGTTAGTTTACCTTATGGGGAACTAATACAATATAATAAGGATACACTTTATAACAGAAGAAAAGGTTTAAAAGACCTTTATATATACTTGCATTGACCAAAGCTCTAGATGGAAAAATCCCCGTTGTAGCAGTGTTGGTAGAGGTTTAATGCCTTGCGTTATATGCCATATTTAAATCATTGACCAAGAAAGAATATCTCCATAAACAAGTCAAAGATTAAACCAAGTCTGGAGTGAATACTCCATTGAATTTAATATATTTCAACATAAAAAAGATAAACAGTTAGTAGCAAACCGTCACAGTTCTAACTACTAGTAGGGCCAGTGTTAACTTATTGTTATTGCACAAAGGAGAGAAAAACCTTATTCTAGGCTGTAGACTATTACAGATCCTCCCCATGTCCCCCCACCGCTCCTTTGTCGCTGTCGAAAAGGCCCAAAGTTTTGTGCACTATTCGTAGAAACACGATACCGAGACATGGAGGACGATCGAAATCGGCGATGTGGAGCCGGGTGAGACAGCTGCCACATCGTTCTGGAACCGTAACCAGCAGTACTCGAGCGGGTAGCCCAACAAAGGGCAGGAGTAGACCGCCGTAGGACCAAGATGTATTTGTTGACATCGATCGCGACGCTGTCTGACCCCTCCAACGGATGTCATGCCAGACACCCTGTCCATTAATAGCACCTCCTCTACGACTAATGAAGTGGCGCGTGTGAGTGTACTACGGGGTATCATAATGTAACCCCTTTTATTGCTATATTAGGGTTTAAGAAGGAGAGCATAACAATAGGGGGGTGTAAGAGTGGGGGTGAATATAGGGTAGCTTTAACATCGCGTTCTTTTTATTTTTATAATTTTTTTGGCAATACAGTACTGCTTTCCTCTTGATCAAGAAGTTTCCCAATCGTCTAAGCAATAAATGAGTTGAATGGTTGAGTAATTTAAATTAATCTCCATTCTACAGGCCCTAACAGTCACCCGGCCTGATTCACTAGCCGCTCGATTATCAATTTTGCGTCTACCTCTGCCATCTCGACCCGCACGGCTAAGTCAGGCAGATCTAAGAGCCCAGTAAAGACTTTGGCCGACCTTGCTGTGACCTACAAGATTCCTACGCTACGATCTCTCGGCGGTGGTGTTCCTGAGGATATGCAAGACCTTTTTAATAAGCTACATACGATTAGTATCGGGGAGGAGCTGATCCCAAAAGTAGTTGCCGCAAGTTTATAAATTGATCGGGGTCTCGGACGCATGCTGACGCAACACTATTCATAGGACTAGTTTAGTCCTCCTCATATGCCTCGTCCACATCTGGTAGATTGATAATATCACCCGGCCTAACGTCGACGAACTACAATGTGATATTAATAGAGAGCAAGAGATCTCTGAAAGGGGCAATAATCTTACCAAAGAAGGCGATTCTGAGCCATGATGAAATTGTTAGGTACATTCTCTAATCCTAAGACCAGGGCTTGGAAGACTTGACCGAGTCCGGCTTTTCAATATGCAAGCCCTGCCACCAGTTCAAATTACGCCCTGTTTCGCGCCTCACTATTGACTTGCTATTCAGTATTTCGACTGCTACCTGTTGTCCTAGCCTGGTACCAATATCTGAAAAGAGAGGCGAAAACTTACAATTTAAACTGGTTAACTACTCTCTTAATCTTGTTCAGGCTCGCAATGCCCCGCTTGCAAATGCAATCGATAATTTCGTTGCTATCCAGTTGTCTGAAATGCGTACTATTACCCCAACGATGTATAAGCCGTAGCTATCGAGATAAAACTCACAAACTTATTTTCCAACCTACTAACTCGGTATCGCTTGCTAATAGATAGTAAAGATGGTTTTAACAAAATACAGCCTATATTTTACTGCTTTAAAGCAAATTTCTAAATAATTTAACATTTTATTTTAAACGCGGCTCGTAAGAAGCTTGGTTAGCTTATTCTACACCATGGATTGTCCACTTGTGGGTATTGACTCAATCGAGCTACATACGCTATGTAGCAAAGCCCGCCAAGAACCACAATGCGTTCCAACCCACTACCTCTTGGCGATCTTCCTCGTGCATCCTACCGACCTTACAGTTGGCTGGCCCTACGCCACGCCAGTTTCAAACAACGGAGGACGAACCAAAAAAAAAGGGCGTGTGAAACGGAAACAGGTCAGCTGGCCGATCAGATGAAGCAGGCACCCCCACACAGCCTAGTTCTTGGCTGGCTCGTATCACTGAGTCGCGTCGGCAGCTGATAATATCCTCCTCGGCGGCCTTTCCCCTCTTTATACAGATAGACAGTCCACCCCCGTCCTTCGCTATGGCGCGACGGACTCGGAAACGCGTCTCCTCTTCTCCCTCCCCCGTCAGGACATCTGTTGACCCCGGGCCGCTTCCCTCCGCTACCGGTGTTCTGAAACAGCGGAGACCACCAGCTGTCCCCGGCTCTACTGGGTCCACGAGGGAAAAGTCTGCTGGGCAAGAAGTGAAAATGTCGCGGAAAGGCCGAGAAGATAACGAGGCTGAGACTATGACTTGGACCACGAGGAACCAGTGGATTGTCTACGCCGTGGCGAGTGGTGCTTGCGCCGCTTTCAATGGCGTGTTTGCGAAACTGTGAGTATAGCATTTATCCTGGTTTGATTTCGCCTTGTGTTCTCGAGACATTAGGGTATTGATATGGGACGAGGGTTGAGTCGCGATGAGTTATGCGGTCAAGTTCATCCTCTGGCCTTTGACCGAGTTATCGTTCAGATTTACTGCGTATACTTTCACCTTAAATCAAAGTGTTTCGAGCCAGTAGCTTCACTGAAATGAAATTGACGCGAGGGGATCTTGAAGGCTTACCAACTTTCTGGTCAATGCATTTTATCGGATTAGAGGCCGGACCGAAGCTAAATGGTAGACTAGGACAACAAATGACCTAACAAGGCATATCGTTCGTGGTATATCGGGGCTGTTGAGGCTGAAAGGCAGCGACAGTGTCCTCGAAATCGTTGTGCGATGTGTAAGTTCTCATAATTTCATTCCTTATTCACTACATATGAAAGTGGCGTTGACACTGAAGACATTGTCCAATGCGCGTTAATTTCTGATCCTCACGACTCGCACCGAGACGTCTCAATCTAGCCTCGTATGAGATCTATTACCATTAACTCTAAATACTAACATGGCGATTCAGATATTCTTCGGCTTAAACATCTTCTTCAACGGCGTGGTAAATATCCAGCCCCTCTAATGCGCTCATCCTCACTACAAAAATTAACCCGAAATCCAGATGTGGACATTCTTCACGCAAGCTCTAGCGAAGGGGCACTCAACAACCCAAGTCTCGATCATGAACACGTCGACGAATTTTATGATCACAGCGCTTCTCGGGTTCGTCATTTTCGCCGAGGCGCTCCCACCGCTGTGGTGGGTGGGCGCGACCTTGCTCGTAGCTGGGAACGTCATCATTGGGCGCAAAGACGAGGGTAGCGCTGATCATCCCAACGAAGACCGGAAGAGCCAGGATGACACGGCTGAGAGCGGTCGCGTCGGCGTCTCGGTCCCGGAATTGAAAGATGAGGACGAAGACGTTCCGCTTCTTGGCGACTTGGACAGTCCGCCGCACGATAGATGACATTGGGCAGTTGTGTGACCTGCGACGAATTCGGTAGCCGGGAGCCACGCTGTGCATTTAATACCCCTTTGCGCAAACAATAGAAAGGGACAGAAATGATACTAATCCGTACTTGGTATTCCTACATAAATCTCTGTAGTTGGTGTAGTTCATGCTACAGAACATAAAGTAAAGTCACATTGGGACATCATTGAGCAACCGAAAGCCAGTAGATCGTAGAGAAATCGTAACGCATTAATCTGTCTACAGACAGTACCGAGCCCTGGAAGATGCTAACTCCTAACGCCCAGTTCCACAAACAACGTGTAGCGCAATGCTACATCTCTTGCTCTCTAAAAATAGCCATATGCACTATGCGTCTTTAGGCCGGGGCTAAATCAAGTCCTTCCCCCGACCGATATTTAACCCATATTTCGGGTGTTTTGGTGGGCGTAGATAATTCCGAAAGGAAAAGTCGCACCGCATCGAGTAAGGTTACAACTCGGCGTTTCGTCTCGAGCAATGCCAGTTGACCGGGCATTTTAGGCGTCAAGGGGCGCTAGCGATGAGTGATGATATCCATGTGATTTCCCTCGGTATGCCCCCTTCTCTCCCGAGCCCATCGTGTACTGGACAAGACATCGAGCATCAGCAGAATGAGCCCGGCGCTACTATGCGGCGGTGCCCGTCGGCTTAGCGGTGCAAGATACTATCTTCACACGATCCGCGTTCACAAGCGCTCCGCCATTCTCCATCTTGAAGGCAACGTTCTTGAGCTGGAAGGTCCAGACTTCGTCGCAGAAGCGGTAGGTATCGAGGCTGGCCTACAGTAGTCGGAAACGCATCAGCCGCAATGTCCTCGGCCATCGTGTAAACAAATAGCCATGTTCCAACGGGTCCGACTCGGCGCTACTCACCTTGAACGTCAATCGCGATCGGACCTTCTCCTGCAGGACCTCGGCAATCGCGCGATCAAAGTTGGCCAATACCTTCATCGCGAGTTGGGGATCAATATTATTCTGTGTGATGAGGTCATCAAGAGTGTCTGTGAGTGCACCGCCGATACTGTAAATGAGACAGGAGGTACTGGTTAGCAAAGCGCATCTAAAACGTAGGCTTCAACCGAGGAAGTAGGTGACGCTGTACCTGCTTCGGCGATACAACTCATAGAAGTTGGTCGAACCAGAAGCCATCTTGGAACTGCTGTATAAGGTAATCTAAATCTCTGGGATCGCGCGATTATGTTGACGGGTACTTTCGGTGGTTCTTACTGTTAGATATGGTGCGCGGTTGTTGTTGAATGGGTGATGTTTTGAGTGGGTTGCGAAGGGAGGATGTTGGTGGGTCCGGGTCGTTACCGGCAGTAGCCTGCCAGGTACTCCGTACTATGTACTTAGGTACCTATACATGTAGGCAGGCACCTGCTGAGGACCTGCTTCGGGCGGTGGAATGAGGCTGTGCATTTGTCCCCTAACCCACTGGCCGCATGCAGCCACACACAGGTTAGGTAGGTCCTACTGCCAAGACCACTTAGCGCGTGACTGCGCAGGCAGCTCGCGTCACTAAGTTGAGCGTGACGCGCTGGTGGGTTGTCAGTGCCTCTGAGATCATCATTTCTTCTTCTTTCGTTTCTACACTCTCTACTACCACACAACCAATTTCAACCAATTCGTTGCCCAAATATCACCTTCTTTATTCCCTCGGTTCCTGGGTTGGCGGCAATTCCCAATTCCTCCCACACATCTGTATATCTAGATCTTGACCGAACCTGTACTACTGTTGCATCTCCCGCTGTGCTACTCGGAATTCAGCCATGGCATCCAGCCCGTCGTCTGACGTAGACCCTCGCACCTCACCCTCCCGCCGCTCTAGTCCCGCTACCAGCCCACCTTGTTCCCCCCTTGCGTCAGAAGCCAAAAAAGCACCGAAGATGGGCATTACTTCTACCTTCACCGAGCAGCAAATGCTGACCGAGGAGAAGAAGGCGCGCGCCGAGAACACCCGCGCCGAAGCAAAACGGCTGGCGGCTCGGAGGAAGAGGAGGAAAATAGAATTGTCGCCGCAAGAAAAGGCTCGCAAAGCTAAGGAGCTTGACGAACTGCTGCGAAAAAGCAAAGTCTTTAGCGACATTTTAACTCAGAAGACGAAAGCGCTTGGCCGTGTCGGTCGCGGCTTTGATAACCAGGCCTTGGCAGATGCTGGGCTGGAGCTTAAGAAACAGCCCAAAATAATGTTAGGTGGAACAATGCGGGATTACCAATTAGAAGGTTTGACGTGGATGTATGAGATATGTCTCCAGGGTATGAGTGGCATTCTAGCAGACGAGATGGGCCTTGGTGAGTCAGTCACATTACACCGTCCTATACGATTGATTCCCCTGTGTGCTAACGGGGGCTAGGCAAAACAATTCAAGTCATCTCACTCGTCGCCCTCTTGCGAGAACAGGAAGAGTATTTTGGACCTCATCTTGTCATCGCCCCATTGAGCACGCTTTCAAACTGGCAGGATGAGTTTCAGAAATGGACTCCGACGATACCGTTCGTCTTATACCATGGAACCATTAAAGAACGCCAACAGATCTTTCGGGATAAAATAATGAAACATTATCAGAAAGGCCACCCCACCCAAAAATTCCCCGTTGTCTGCACGTCGTATGAGATGGTCTTGAGAGATCATGCGGCCCTCTCAAAGATTGATTGGGCATTCATTGTTGTCGTAGGTATTACCTCTGTAAGCGTAGTTTTCAACGCTGATGACTTATCAGGACGAAGGACATCGAATGAAGAACGCAGACGCCAAACTTTTTAGAGAGCTGCAGCAATTTAAATCAGCCACTCGTCTACTCATTACGGGGACACCGCTGCAGAATAATCTCAAAGAACTGTGGTCTCTCCTTCATTTTCTCATGCCGGAGACCTTCCTTGATTGGGAGGCGTTCGAAGTCTGGTTTGATTTTAGCGACCTGCAAGACGAGGAAGGAACTGCCCAATTCATCGAAGACAAAGAGAGTCAATCACTTGTTTCGAAGATTCATAAAGTCCTCCAACCATTACTCCTAAGACGTATCAAGGCTGATGTTGCGGCCTATCTACCCAAGAAACGTGAATATGTGCTCTACGCACCGATGACAAAGGAACAGACGGATCTATACAATGTTATCAACGACAAGAAAGCCGACACGAGGACCTACTTGGAGAATAAGGTCGTAGAGCGATTGATGGGGGTTAATAATCGGCAGTCATCACGCGCAGGTAGTTTGATCCCTGCGGATACTGTTACTCCGCCTGCAAATAATGCCTTCTCCTTGATGATGAGACCGAAGAATAAAGCGTCGTCTCAGCCCAATGCAACGCTGAAAAGCTCCCCAACACCTTCGAAAGCAATTTCAAAGAGAAAAACTTCACCAATCAGCGAGACGTCGGCATCGAAAAGTGCGAAATCGAGTCAGCTGTCGACACCTTCGTCGGTCCCACGAGCCCAAGGGCGTCGAAAGAATAAAGTATCCTACAAAGTGCCAGACGACGTCGACGAGGACAAGCTTGACGATGATGCATTCGAAGAAATGTTGGCTAAGGAACTAGAAAACCAAGAACACGATCGCCAAGAAGATTTCAGAGATGCAGACGAGGTTGAAAGAGCCGAGACGCTTGAGTTAGCTGGTACATTACTACAGTCTTACATATATGTTGTGTTTACTGACGTGTCGTAGAGCTTCAAGTCGCCGATAAGAAGTTGGGAAACCCGGTCATGCAACTACGGCTGGTCTGCAACACGCCTCACAACTTTTACAACCCCTGGGCTTACGATACTAACGAGCAAGTTGATGAGAGTATTGTTACCGCGTCTGGTAAAATGCTTTTACTAGATCGACTACTCCCTGCCTTATTCAAACGCGGTCATAAGGTTTTGATATTCTCGCAGTTCAAAACTCAACTGGACATCTTGCATGATTACTGCTCTGAATTGCGCAGATGGAACGTTTGTCGCATTGATGGCGGCGTTTCCCAACAAGAACGGAGACAACAAATTAAAGATTTCAACGAAGACCCCGAACACAAAGTATTTCTACTTTCTACTAGAGCAGGCGGTCAAGGGATTAACTTGGCGAGTGCGGACACAGTTATTCTATTTGATTCGTGAGTAATATTTGGCTTTATTTGATGAGCAGAAGCTTACTAACATGGGATTTAGCGACTGGAATCCCCAGCAGGATCTACAAGCTCAAGATCGTTGTCATCGCATTGGTCAAACACGGCCAGTTATCATATACCGCTTTGCGACAAAAGGCACGATAGAAGAAGAGCTGCTTCTAAGCGCCGACGCAAAGCGTCGATTAGAGAAACTAGTGATCAAGAAAGGTGGCTTCAAGAATATGAGCCAAAAACTTGATACAAGCGAAAATATTGACAAAGAGACATTGAAAGCCCTGTTGCTTAAAGACGGGGAAGTCTATAAGCATAGTGGTGGAGACAAAGTTCTGAGCGAAGAGGATATAGAAACATTATGTGATAGGTACAACGACCTGCCCCTCCCCTTGCGTAGAAACCTGCTAATTATCCTTAGGAGCGATGCTGCTTTCGACAGAGCAGCTGCTGGAGCCGGTAATACCTCCGGCTTCACGGTCGTCGAAACGGGTGCGGATGGTATCACACAAGTGACTACCTCTGCATAATCGATTCTGCGGTATAGTAGACTACTAGAAGTTTGGCTTTGGCTTTTAAAAATGGAGGCACTTGGCTAAACATATCAAACTCAACACCATCTAAGATCTAATGGGGACGGAGTACGGATAGGGATTTTGTCTATTAAAACGCTTCTGCCCTTGCTTTCGGACGCCTGTAAAAGGGGGGTGATTGTACAAAGAGTCATAAGAGCATTGTTAGAGGTCATGGTGTCTGCACAAAGGCATTGCAAGTTTATACAAAGGCTTTCTAAGTTTACTGTCAACAGGTACTCGGGCGTCAAACAGGCGATTTAGCTTCTGTCGAGGTGTTGTTGTTGTTGTTGCGCCTCTCCTAATCCCGACCCTAGTCTAAAGATCATACAATGGTAATTCGCTAGTGCCAACACGTCAATTAATACATAACATGGAGGAGGCCTAGCGGCTGGTTTAGGTACAATACGTACAGATCGACGAGCCAGTTGAGGAGCATATGCACATTGCGGTGTCTGGCGTACCACTCATTTCCCAGAGACCTGTTTCACTAAGTAGCCTTCCTCGTAGCTTCGATCTCTATTTATCGACATGTTACTTATCACAACGTAGTTGTCCTCAGCCCAAGCCTTTGAACTGAGTCACACGACCAACTTCGCTACAGCTTTGACACAGACAAATTAAATGGACAATATGATATAACAAACAATCGTCCAGCCTAAACAAGAGACACATGAGGCACATTGTTTGACTTATATATAAATCGCTCCACGCTATGAAAGAATTCATTATACTACTCGTACAAAGCATTCGACCATCACACAAGATGGAATCATACTAATAATCCATCATGCCTGTGTTCTAAAAGGCCATTACTGCACCACCCAAGTAAGCTATTACGAAAATCGTATACCGTGAAAGTAACATATCACATCAAAAACAGATCACAATGGGAACCGTAACAATCTCAGCCCAACCAGGCAAAATCTTAAGTCCCTCGAGCACTGGGTCAGGGGGCAAGAGGGAGAATTTCCTGGGTACGGTACTCGAAATAATCCTATTCATATTCAACAATGACTGGAAACCGCCGGAAGACGGGAGCCTAGCACCATATAGCCACAAAACTACCACCCTCCGTCCTGGGGACATCGGGGCGATCGATTTCCCGGAATTCCTGGCGACGCTGGAAGCCGTGTATCCGAGCCTGAGCAGCCGCGTCTTGTACCGCGTGCCGCGCGCCGTCGCGGTGGCCGTGCACTGGTTCTCGCAGCGGGCGGTACCCGCGCCCGTCGTGCTGTTGATGATGCTGTGCGGGCTCGCGCTGCTGAACCCGGCGGCCGCGAGGCGGAACCTCGCCTTCGCGCGGAGAGTGGTCGTCTTCTTCGTGCTGGCCGTGTTCGGGGCGCCGCAGATCATAGCCGACCTGTTCTTCAGCAACCGCATCGTCCAGGACCCGTTCCCGCTTTGGCTCGTGCGGTTCTGGCGCGGCTTCGCGACGGGATTGATGCGTAGCTTGTTTGGAATCTACGGCAGGACACCTATTGAACTACCCTCCCCACCCCCGACGCCCCCCGAACCCTTCTCCCCGATCATCCCCGACTTGGAGGAGGATATTGGTGATGAGGATACGGAGAACGAGAGTGATGACTCGGGCGTCGGCTTTCCGCTAGACCGCATTCTCCGCCGCGCTGGGAGGGAGGCTCGGAGGGAATATAGACAAAATGTTGCCCGCGCCGTCGAGCGCGCTATGGAATATGATGTTGTTAGAAGAGAACACGAAGAGAGGGCTGCGGAGAGGGAAAGGAGACGGTGGGAGCAGGATCGCGAGGACGAAGACGAGCGTCGCGAGATCGCGGAGATGGGGCGCACAGGCCGTGTGCCTGTCGCTGTCCGAGCTGAATTCGGGTATTGGTGGCCGTGGGCGAGGATCGCACTTGTGGTGCTCGCGCTCGTCGGTGTCGTGTTTAGCGTGATTTATTACTGCCAGACTCTCGGTGCCGGGGAAGATTGTACCTGGGTTGCGAATGCGCTCTGTGGCGGCCCTGGCGTGGGCCATTTCGAGCACTTGGGCTATGAGGACGAAGCTATTCGCGCGGCAAGTTTTACTGGGCTGGGACCGGTAAAGTATCGCTTCATGAGCGATGGGTCGAAGATCCGAATCGATGAATTCGTTAGGTAGGTTTAGTGATGGTGAGTGTTTTCTTTGTTGTATGTTATTGTTTAGCATGGGTGAGCGGGCGGCTTTGCTTTTTAGGTATATATATATGGGGAGGTATTGGGTCCTGGGAAAATAGCATGTTAGCCAGAATTGACTTGTAAATTTCAAAGGCCATCCGAGTTTGCTCTTCTATCCGCTTATCCGCCCAGCAATGTAGGTATACTTCCAGAGAGGTATACGTGCCTATTCCTATAGTAGCAAAAATGGGATTCTCTCTCTTCTTTTTTGATGGTAAACATCCCTCACAACTCCATATCATCATCGCTATCGTCCCCACCATCGGCGCCATGCTCTAGTTCCTCCTCACGGCGACCGGCCTCGATGCTCGCGCCCAGTTTCCTCACACCATCCACAACCCCCAGCACGAAACCTCTGCTCTCCGCCAGCTCCATTGCGCCGACACCCCTTAGGTTCAATACGCCCCCGCCACCCTCAAGATGGCGCGTGCTGCCTCGCATCTTGGCCGCACGCACCTCCTGTAAGTCCCGAAGTAGCGCTCGCACCTCGGGCGCGTTAGGTATGTCGTCCGCGGCGTGCGCGAGCAGCGTCTCGGCGATCTCGAGCCAGTGGTACGGCAGGTATCCCGAAGGCGTGTCCTGCGTGCAGCTCGGGAGAAACGGCGGGGCGAGGATTAGCTCTTTTGTGTCTATGTCGCCATCTCTACCGTCCGCGTTGCCGTACCCCCCTCTCCCTGTCGTGGTTGTCGTGGCGCACGGTCTCGCGACCCCTCGCCCATCCGATCGCATTGGCGGTGGCGGGGGTGAGCTGAATGCCTCCAGGTCGACGTTTGTCTCTGTGTTAATTATCTCTTGTAGGGACGCCGGTAGAAGCCAGGGAGGCGGCACGATGTTGGCGCGGCGCTGTTTCTTGAGGAGGAGCGCTAGCCAAAGGGGAAGGTCGGCGCGTCGCGGGGGTCGGAGGGCTGGGGTTTTACCCTGCGAGTTAAATAGATATGTTAGCCTTTTCGGGCTCAATTGCGACGTTAATAAAGGCCGTTTGGCGATAGGTTCCCTTCCGGCGCAATCACATCGCGGGGTGATGTGGCATATGGCGGGGGATAGCTAAAGCATCATCGTACGCTGAGCATGGGTATAGACTCGAGTCTTTGTCGCGGTACTATCGTGATCGTCTCCATCTCGCAGAGGAAGGCGACCTCGGTCGGCACGAGGCCTGGCGGGAGTGCAAGGGCCATTTCTCGTTGGTAGACTGGTGTTTCTATCATCTACCTTATCCAAGACGCGGTTCCATGACGCGACGTGGGGTATCTCCCTGATTAAGATTACCTACTACCTAGACCTCGGTAGGTAGTAGCGGGGCATGATCAGTGGACCCATCCCGGTGTAAGAGGCTCTGTGGGGCGTTTCTTTAGAGACTCCAGTACTTACCTACCAACTGTAAGGTAAGTACCTAAGTACCTACAGTAAGGTTACATACCTTATGTATGTAGGTACCTAGTTGATGTCATTTATTCTAGGCATGCAGGTGTTTTACCTACCTAGGTACCTACGCTAGGTACTTAAATAGTACAGCAGTAGCTCCACAGACAGCCCGGAAGCTGGCCCTGAAATGGCCCTTCCGGTCCAACCCCTCACCCCCCTCCGCCATAAAAGAGGTGCCCCTCATCCTTTTGGATCTTTTTGGCCTGCTTGAGCAATATACAGGCCCAAGAACCAACAGATTCACGTTTGAGATTTCTCTCCAGTAGAACCATGGCAGTCCACGTCCCTTCTCTTAAGCTAGCCTCTGGCTATGTAAGTTATCGTGTCCTTAGTGACTACCATGAATAATTGACATATTCCTCAGGACATGCCGCTCGTCGGTTTTGGTATCTGGAAAGTCCCCCGCGAGACATGCGCCGAGCAAGGTATGTATTAATTTAAGAAGAAGCAGTACAATCTAATGGATGGCGGCTGTCTAAGTCGTAAATGGAGACATGCTGATATCAAGATAAACGTAGTGTACAACGCCATCAAGCTCGGGTACCGTTACATCGACGGTGCATGGGACTACACGAACAGCAAAGAGGCAGGCGAGGGCGTGCGTCGAGCTATTGAGGAGGGCATCGTGAAGCGCCAGGATTTGTTCATTACTACAAAACTATGGAACAACTACCACAAGCGGGAGCACGCCCTCCAGATGGCCAAGCTCGAGCTCGAGGCCTGGGGTCTTGAGTACATCGACCTATTCCTGATCCACTTCCCCATCTCGCTCCAGTTCATCCCCTTCGACGAGCTCCGCTGGCCGTGCTTCTGGACCGACAAGGAGCAGACCAAAGTCACGCCTCTCGCCAAGGTCCCCATCTCCGAGACGTGGAAGGCCTTGGAGGAGCTAGTGAAGACACCTGAGAACCCCAACGGGTTTGTCCGGAGCA
The DNA here is from genome assembly GCA_022495065.1 of Xylaria telfairii. Classification (NCBI taxonomy): domain Eukaryota; kingdom Fungi; phylum Ascomycota; class Sordariomycetes; order Xylariales; family Xylariaceae; genus Xylaria; species Xylaria telfairii. Next base: position 54,595 of record MU383975.1, on the reverse strand, counting down.
TCGGTGTCTCCAACTTCCAATCTCAGCTCATCACCGACGTTTTGTCGTACGCCAAGATCCCGCTATCGGTTCTGCAAATTGAGCACCACCCGTACTTGACACAGCCCGGGCTCATCAAGATGGCTCAGGATAACAATATCGCCGTGACTGGCTACTCGTCCTTCGGGCCGCAGAGTTTCCTCGAGCTGGGGAACAAGACTGCTGTGAATACTAAGTCGCTATTTGAAGTGGACGTTGTGAAGAGCATCGCCGAGAAGCACGGCAAGACACCTGGCCAAGTGCTTCTGCGCTGGGTAAGTAACTCCTCGATTTATTCTTTCTAATTCTTGCTAACCCATGATTTTGTAGAACACGCAACGAAATGTTATCATAATCCCGAAGTCCAACAGCGTAGATAGACTAAAGCAGAACCTTGAGTCAGTCACATTTAACCTTAGTGACGAAGAGATTAATCAGGTTTCTGCCTTGGACCAGGGGCTGCGCTTCAATAACCCTGCCGATTTTGGGTTCCGGATCTTTGCATAGAATAGTAAAATAGGCCGCCAATTCAATATGGTCTGCATTATGCGATTTTAAAGCACTAACTAATTCCATTATATTACAACTGGCGAGTGCCCACTCAGTACCTAGGTAGGTAGGTACCTAGTGGTGTTCAAGTCCTGCGAGGTTTGTGCATGAATGCATTTGAGTGGTGGGTTCTAGCGCAACTTCTGGCATAGCCCTAAAATATCTGTTTATTATGTATGAATGCTCTACCCGAGGCTGGACGTTCTTGCTCCACGCGTTGTAGACTGGTCCTCGTAAAATATTCGGTCTATCCCGCCGTGATGGATCACGATAACATAGGCTCGAAACTCTCAAAGGCAGGTAGCGATATCGCACAACTCACAGATATGGGGGATGATGACACCCCAGAAATAACACTCTGTAGCGTGTGTGAGCCTATCTTTCACGAAAATTCGTGGGAGGAATGGTCCGGGTTCTAGCAGAGTTGGGATGAACCACACCATGAATGCCCCCTTTAAGACCCATCATCAATCCGTGAGTAGTCTCCAAGATTCCGAAAAGCATAACTGTTAACTATATTTGCTCTCGCATTAATATTTACATCGATCCTCTCACATTTCCTCTCAAGTACCGGCTTTTGACACCAGCCAAGAGCTCCGCACCTTTTGAGCAGGATTATAAGGTTCGATTTAAAGATTCACCCCTTACTCGCTGGCGAGGTTTTCTTATCAGACCTACTCCCCAGCCATCAACACTGGAACAGCCCCAGAATCGGTCTAAATACCGAACTTAGATAGGGCACAGGCTAACTGCCCGGAGAAGCATCCAACCTGTTCCAAACCACAGCTAACGGGCTTAAAACGATCAAGGTTACTCAACTTACCTAAAAACGAAATTAAGCTAGTATTTAAGCATTTAGTGCTTAGGGGCGGACAAGCCTTACGTAACACTAAGTCACTATTAAAAAACACCCAAGTTCCTATTACTAACCCTGCTTTAATAGCTGCCTTAGTACTAGGTTAGTATATAAAAGTAGAAAACCGTAGGAATGTCTTTAAACAGCGTGAACCTTGCCTATACTATAACTGCCCACTGTAGGTTGCAGGTAGAATAGGGACTTTATCTTAAAGCCTGCTGTCTTGGAGGCTTCTATAGCAACCAATCATTATTTGTATACCAAGTACCACATTCCACTTCTTATCGACTTATAATGGCCGTGCGTCTAGAAAGCCAAAAGCTTAAGGGCGTGCAAGACTGCTTAGAGACTGAAAATCTCATTATATACTAGAATTAGTATAATGCCGTTTGATGCTTGATAAACTTAATATATTAAGTTAAGTCTGTATAGGGAGGTGACAGGTGTTGTAACCACCACAATGCCCTGCGCCAGTTTAGAACCGGATCGCAAGTGTGAGTTGCGCAGCACACGGTACACGTGACCAAAATGAGGATATTGTGATGGCGCCATTAGTTGTATCCGCTGCATTGGGGCGGCGCTGGGAATACCATTCATGTCGTCAAAGTTCCCTGCGACTTTGGTGCTGAAATATTAAGTCTAGATTGCGGACATGGGAAGTCGTTGTAGTCTTCACAACGATTCCGAGAGGCTCCAGTCGTGACACGTGATTCTAGTAACAACCACAAGTTTAGGTTAGCAGGTGGGTAGAGATTCTGTTGACACAGAGGCCGTCGCAAAGGCTGAACGCTTCCCGTGGCTAGGGGTGTGAGAGAGGTAAGGCCCAACAACTAGGTGCATGGGGCCGAAGGTTATGAAGCCCATCGTTCTCAATACAGGGCTGCTCCTGACAAAATCGGAGTATCACGGCGTGATATGAGCGTAGTTTGTTCTCGGAATTAAAAGTCGTCGCAGTATGTGAATAGAAAGTCGGCGTATCCCACTCACGTGGGCCCAGCCAACCTCGTCTTCATCATGCCAAGTTCGGAACTCTTCGCCCACTCCCCGCTCGGCATCCGTCGGTAGCACATGAGCTTACCCTCGTCGCCGACGCTGCCTAATATCTGGCCGTCGTCGTCGAACCCGACCCTCCACACGGGGGACTGATGGGCATCTAGCTTCGAGAGCTCTTTGACCTCATGCTCGATCTGGCCGGGCTGGCCGGTGGCGGTGCGCTCCCCGTGAGTTCCAGACTTGTCGATTTCGACTCTAATTCCGGAGGGCGCCTGCGACAACCTCCGGGGATGCATATTCGTAGCGGCCACGGTCTCGTCTGCCGTTTTCCGGCGGCTGACCATGTCTTCGGTGGCCCAGGTCTTGCCGTCGTCGTCGGAATATGGTGCATCGATCCTGAACACCCTCACAAACCCGTCTTGGCAGGCCGTCGCAATCATGTCATAGCCTCGGTAGTTGCCCGGCGCCCAGGCGACGTCGCGCACCAAGTGTTTGTGCGGAATCTCGATAGCCAGATAGAATTCGTGGGCTCTTGTCGCCGCACCGAAAGAACTAGTGACAGTGTTGCGAGTCCTAAATATCTTGACGCTCAGCATCCCCGAGACCACGAGACTCAAGGCATCCTGCGGCACGCCGGCGCGCAGGGCAGTGTAGCACGGCTCGGGGTTCGGGTCGAAGCGGACCTTGAAGCAGGTCTCCTCTCCCCGGTTCGGCTTCGTGCAGGCTTGGAAATCATCGATCTTGCCGTACTCGCTCAACATCTCGGGCTCTTCGCTCTCGTACACAGACAGGTGGCCGTCGGCGGCAAGCAACGCAAACCAGGTGCATCGTGTGACTTCGTCGTGCTTGACGGAAAAGGACCGGAAGGGGTATCGACCGGCTCTTATTTCAGATATGGCCCTCCCGTTACCGGTTCGAGAACTAAAACGTCTCCCGGGCGCCGCAGAGGGGTCTTCGGCCCACAGCTTGAAGCGACCTTCGATGCCGAGAGAAGCGAGGAGGTTGGGATAAACTGTCGGTGGCAGCCATTGGAGCTGTTTGTCGGGTTAGCACAACCGCGCAGGCCCTGTCCATTTCGACTCGGTCGCACCTCTAGTATCTCGCCGCCGTGCGCGCCCCAGTTGTCGCATAGCCGCCAGACACCGTCGCGGTGTCGATTGAAGACGCGGATCTTCCCGTCGACGCCGCCGGTCGCGCATCGATCCCCGTATGCGTTAAATGCGATGGCCTGTACTAGATCTTTGTGTCCATGCTGGATGATATCAAATGTTGTACTGCCTTCTGTAACCGTAGGCTCGCTCAACGGAGGAGCCATCGTCGGGTGTAAGTAGATAGTGTAGTTGACATGGTGAATTAGTGAAATGGAAACCCGAGCGAGGATGAACGGGTTGGAACTCTAGCGTTACCTAGGTAGGTCACTCTAACCAAATTTCCGGCAGTTGTACATGCATTGTAATGTACTAGGTTAGGTACGTTGGTAGTGTGGGGTCGGCAAACAGCTAGGGTATAAAGGAATGGGCTGGGGGTTATTTACATACTCGCGAACTTACCCTTCTACAACAACATATTCCAAAACACTCATTTAGCTGGCCTTACAGGCACTCGCTGGTCGAGCAATACAAAATACAGTTCATTACACCCCTGTTGGTGGCCCTCATCACAGTAGGTATGGCTGTGCCTGCTCCCACCTAGTACTGGATCCGTGGCCTGTTACAAGTCAAGGTTAATAGATCTGTACTAAGGGTGGTTGTTTGTACCTATTGTGACAAAAGGTCAGGGTCCCTGGTCGGGTGGCTACATATATGTACTTATACACCTAATTACAGTGGGCCAGGTAATGGTATAAAGACACTTTGTCCCACGGGTACCACATGGCTAGTTCTTGCTGTATAGCTAAAGTTGTATAATATCTACAGCTGCAATTCCTTTTTACAACTACGCAGCTTGGACGGACTTTCTTTTTTTATTTGAACATTTAATTGAACAGCGTATCACCTGAAAAGGTTGGAACTGAAGTGTTTTCGTCGAGCAATGTTAGAATACCTAGTAGGTACCTGGGTACCTAGGTCCGTTAATATCTAGAGGTATGGCGACTGAAATATCCTACTAAGGGGGTTTGGGGGATTAGAAAAATCGAGGGGGACAAATACGGCCTCCTTTAGCCACCCGCCCCGAAGCGTGCGAAGGCTGTGGCATAACCTTAAGGTTTGAAACTAATTAGTATTAATTAATATAGGACATTCGTCGATCTGAGATTTGCTATCCACGCACAAGGTTGGTTATCTTCCTTGGTACACCTCACCGAGGTAGTTCACTTCGCCGCGTGGGCTACTATTGCAAATAACCTCGCCGCACTTACCTGCCAAGAGCCAAACAAAAGGCTCGTTCAAAGCTTACAAGTAAATAATGAAGTTCTCGATAATATTCAAGATAAATTCTTACGAATAGCCCATGGAGCCAGTATCAAGGTTCATTTATTCCAAGAACCGAGGGCCATAACGGGAATAAAGGGGCAACACGGCAAGGTATGACATCGCGACTATGCATTCAACAACCGTCGATTTTAATGCTGCTCGCTAACGGCCATTCTTGTACTAGGTAGTAGACGACTTTTCTTCAAAAGTCGGACTACTACCCGCGTTGAACACGGCTGAGAGCATCGATGCAAACCATGCATATGCAGATAGAGAGATGCAGGGACAAGACAGTTCTATAGCATCGCGACGTCGTGGGAGTGAGGACTAAAGAACTTTCTCCGACATATTGAGTAGCGCTAGCATCATAGCTCACGAACTCGTCCTATCTACGCAGCCAGGATCAGAGAGAGTGCCATACCCAACCGAGGGTCGGGATGCTGTTCTCGACAAGCTTAAATAAAAAAAACATTTGTCAGCAATGAGTGCCAAAGTTTTCCGTCGTCGACCTAGGAGGCGTGGGTAAGACCTAAGTTGCGCTGCAGCTCGCATACTGGGCCAAGGATAGCCAGCCTGACTTCTCCATCTTCTGGGTGCCAGCGCAGAATGACGAAAGCTTCGAGAAGGCCTCTATCGAGATAGCGAGGATTTAAAAGAGTCGGTATTACGGCGATACCTCGAGTCGGAACACGCTGAGAAATGACTTTTGATCGTGGATAATGCCCATGATGTGGAAATATTCTTCGGATCGCCCGATAAGCCTGACGGATAGCCGAATATGTACCCGAGAGCGACAGCGGGTCGTGCCTATTTACTATACGATCGAGAATGGCGGGAGCAGTAGTAGCAATCGATGTACTTGACTTACATGAGATGACTCCAGAGAAGGCGACTGGGTTCCCGTGCAAGGCTCTGATTAATAAAGAATAGCTTCATGATACCGGGATTTGTTCATAATAAAAAATGTGACCATTTGGGTTAATTGGGAAGCTTTAGAAGCAAGATGGAGGATTAGTTCCTTATTGTACATATAGGCTATTAAGTGATAGTAAATTACTGGCAACCACTAATATCAACTGGGTCTTCCTACCTGTATGAGCTTACCTTATTAAAGTCCACCTCCTAGTTTACCCAGCAGTCTTAGCACTTATAGTAAAGGACTATACAACTACGAAACAATCAAAGCACAGGATATCAGCACCAAAAACAAACTTATCGATCTGAAGTAAAACATATTTAATGGTATATTTCCCTCCGGAACTCGACTCCGCCAAACAAACACGAACCAAATCCATCCACCCGGAGCGAGGTTTTTGCATACATACATGACAACCTATCTATCTATGTATTGCTGCGGCCGGCGACGCGCCTTCACTCCCGCCACGCCAGTTATTTCAACTAGCCAGCATCCGCACATACAAGCGTGCGAGCATTATGTATTACAAGTCTTTTCTTCTTTCATTCCCCATTGTCAAAAGAACCCAATGCTTCTCGTCGGGGCGGGTGCGACGACGAGATTATCGACGGCCCTCCGCACTTCTCTGACCTCGCGCGCGAGGTCGCGAGGGTCCATGCCGCCCTCGTTGGTGCCGCGCGCGTTGGCTGTGGTCCAGGTGTCGCATTCGGCCATGAGCTCGGCGACCCAGGGCTCGAGCCGGGCGTCGGGGCGGGCGTGGCGGCTGAGGTCGCGCACCCACTGGCCGACGGCGTAGCATACCCACTCGACTAGCCTGGCGCGTCCGGCGCCGCGGAACGGGACGTTTTGTGCCTCGAACATGCTCTCGAGGACGCGGACGACTAGGTCGTGGCTGACGTCGAGGTGGATGAATAGATTGATGGGCCAGTGCACGTCGGCGCCTATCCGGCCATCCTGCCCGTGCTCGACTGCATAGCGGCACACCTCTGGCATGAGTGATGGTATTGGGAAGATAAATGAGTCTTTGCTGGAGCGGTGGCAGATCCCCTCGATCTGGGCGACTAGTGTTTCGTATGGTTGCGGCGGGGGATCACCGGGCGCTGCGCCTCCTCTCCGACGTTCTGCATCGTATGTGGCTAATTGTTCTAGTACTTCATCATGCGTCTGTTGAATCAAGTTTGTCCATGTTTGGGCGATAGTAGTAGGATTTCTGAAGTCTGCAACATGGTAGATGATTAGACATAGGTCATAGTACCCTGCCTGATCAGCGTAGAGGTTAAAAAGCTATATGGAGGGAATCAGTGACTGATACCCATCGTTATCGGAGCCAACATCAGCACAGACATGCCACTTACATCAGATAGAGGTTGGATCTGGCCATCCAAGGCATTCTGGATTTCCAGTTGTCGCTCGGGAGGAATTCTAGTGTCCGACTGCAACCGTTCCAGCAGATCATCCTGAATGTTGGCAACATCCAAAAGTTCCGTAACGTCGTGGTTAAGGAGTTGTTGTTCCTGGCGGCTGACACCAGCGGTCATAACACTGGCATTGGTCTTCGCCTTGCTGAGTAGATTGAGACGCTCTTTAATAGTGAGCGTGAAATCAGATTGGGCCAGGTCTGATTGAACCCTGGCGGCGTGGAAGTACATGGAGCGCATGGTATAGAACCGGCAGAGGAGTTCGGCGTGTCCGACATCTTGGGTGGCCAGCCGGCGCAAAAATATGGTGACATAGGGGGATTCGATGGCGAGCAGGCGGTCTGTCCACCCTTGTTGTATATACCAATCGTAGAGATCTACGTGGAAGACTTCATCTGTCGAGCTGCTGACTACGTCGTACGCTTCAGCACGTTTGGTTGCGATGAGTGTTGGCTTATTATCAACTACTTCAGGTTCCCGACTTGATGCGGCATCTAGGTTGAGGAGCACCTGATGGACCAGGTCGTAACAGAGCTTGCGCTGCTCAAATGCTCTCGCTCGGGGATCGTTGGCAGGTTTTCCGTCATTAACCCAGTATAACGCCGACTTGCCTCGATCTCTCGCGTCAGCAACCAGTAGACATAGCTGGATGGCGCCCGCGTAGTATCTGAGCTCGATGTATTGTGCAATTGCTGATTCGAGGTTGGCTTGGGTAAGACCCCCAGCAACCTTCTGGAAATGCTTTAGACTTTCATGCAGGAGGGTGCGTGACAGGTTGGGGTTTAGAGTTGGCTCCGATGCCTTTTTCAACTGTTCTTGGGCCTTGAAGATAACCACGTCATCAGCACTGCAGAAACTGCCACACTTTCGCCGGAGCGCATCAGCCACAGTCTCAACATTGGATCCATTTTCGATATTTCGGTTTACAATGGCCTTCACAAGTACCTTCGCCAGCTGTTTCCCCGGTGTTTGTGAGAATAGACGCTCATATGTAAGATCCTTGAGGCCTTGCTGAGATGTCTCGTCCAACCTTGCGTAGATATCTGTCACCCGCTCTTCAAACAGTGTCATGACAAACGAAATACCCTCTGTGATATCCGTCATAAGGACTTCCACGGCATGCATCGCTTGGTGTTCCCCTTGTAATGCGAGTTCTTCCTGTTTGCTTGCCGCTCGTCGTAGATCAGAGGGGCCAGAGAGACCCTGGATAAACGAGCGATTGTCGTTCAGGAAGTTCCGCAACGCAATGACACTATCCTGCACATCTCTCAGCTTTGTTTGCGGGATAATACTGTTCACAGCCAACGCCCCGGCACCATTAGAACCGACTGAGACGACATTTGACTTCCATAAGGAGCGAATAAGCCTGCTAAGGTAGAGTGTGATAGCGGCATGACGCGACGATGGCCGAACTTGTTCGACCGTCGCAGGTTGTCCATCCTGCTCGGGCAGCATGGGATTACCGCCAAAATTAATGAACACTTGCTTCGCTCGATCCAGGGTGGGCTGATCAATCGCACCACGCCCAACACCGAATTGACCATTGTCTCCTTGACGACAGGCAACAGCTAACGCCGCTGTGATGGTCTCGACACGCCCGTAAGCACTTTGAAATTTGTTCACCTCCGTCTTCAATCCTTCGTCTCCGGCTGTGGTCCTAATAACCGAGGCGAAGATATCGATTAACCTCCGGCGACGCATGATGTGAACGCCGGTGTTGGTAAGGATGGCGAACTCGCTCCCGTCGGGGTTATCGAACTGGACAGCGAGTTCGTTTCCAAAGCCCATAGGGTGATCCGTAGCTGCGAATGGTTTGGTGACGAGGCCGACGTCCTCGGCCTTACTATCCAGCTCGACCCAGTTTGCCTGCTCGTAATATCTTAGTGTTTGTGACCGACTCGCATTCTTGATGCGACCACTGTCAGGAGCCGACATAAATAACACATCGATGTCGGGTCGGTCGGCCTTGCGAACAAAGTCCAAAAAGTAACCAGGCGGGAACCGAATGCCACGGCGGCTTGTCTCAAGCGACCTAGACTGAATAGAGATGGGTTCGCTGAGCCCGTTAAACGGGTCGGCTCTGGCTCGCCGTTGGTTAGGCTCGACGGGGGGAGGAAACTTGATTGATTGCAGTTGCATGCTCTGAGGTGCTCGGCTCGAGGCGCTCAACATGTAGGACGATGCACTGGTGGCGCTCATGAACAGGCGGCAGCCTGTGCTGGTTAGTGCCATAAGATGCACCTTGTTGTCCTCTGTGACAGACACAGGGCTAATAGACACAATCTCGATGCGCTCGGTGAGCAGCGGGGATACAACACTCAAGGCGTGGGCAATATCACGCAAGAAGTCATGCTTGGTCTTTTCAATCACCTTGGTCAGCTTATCGGGCGCCTCCATGTAATAGGTCCGCACCGTCGACCTATTAGAAAGCGTATAGAGCAGATTTCTGCTATCGTCTATGACGATGTCCACGATATGTTCAGCACCACTCTTACCCCAAAGGGATACCGGGTTCGGCACCACCGCACCCCAGCCCGGATATGAATGGTTTATCTTCCCAACCCTACTGGAGAACCATTTTTCCTCCTGCTGGTAGTATAGCTCGTGGATATCGCTGTCAGACTGACTCGTGAAGAAGATGCGCCCGGTCGCAGACCCCGCGATGATCTGTGTCTCCCCCTTCCAGTGTAGCGTCATCTTGGTACCGTAAAGCTCTATCGCCGTGGCGCCTGTGGGGGTTTGATTGACGGCGAGGCCCAGCAGGACGATCTCACCAGCCGTGGCGACGACCAGAATGTGGCTGATGATGCTGTTAAATACACCGGGCTTCGGAGGCACCAGCTTTACGGCCGAGATGCTGTGCTGGCTGTCCTCATATCCGATCAACTCGGGATTGGGGTGTGTATAATCCCACAAGTACAAGCAGTTGTCTATTGCGACCCAAGCATGGTTGATCTCAGCGAATAATCCCATCGTAGTCGACACTTGGGCACGGTCATACTGCTCGAAGACGGCCTGTGGGATTTGGAAATGGTGCGCCCGCTGAAACGGCGCCCACGCCGAATTGAACTCGGCCAGGTCGTAGTCGGAGGATATTTCTAGTGTCAAATATTAGTATGGGCAGATGGAAGTCGGCGGACATATGTAAGGAGCGAAAGTTGCCGTGTTGTAGTCAGGGGAAACTCACGCCTACAGTAGCTGTCCAGCTCAGGGTAGTGCTCGTCTCGCGCTAGCACATTGTTTATGAAGCCTGCAGCCTTTGCGAGTGGAGGCTGAGGCGGCGTGGTTGACTGTAACGATTGCGATAGGGCGTTGCCGTTGGCAGGTCTGGCGCCAAAGGAACCGAGGGAATCGAGTGCATCTTGGGCAGACCCGGCGGGCTGAGTGGCCGAGGGCGCTGCGGGCTGAGGAAAGAGAACACGGCGGACGGGGTCCTGCTGGGCGTTGAAGCGCGACGCGACGGCGGGCGTGTTGAGAAAGGCACCTGGTAGAGCTTGTCCTGGCGTCTGAGGGTAGGACATGGCGCGTGATGGCGGTGACGGACCGGGGCGGAAGCAAGAAGGGACCTAATGCATCAATGGCTGCCGCAGGGGGAGGGGAAGATCCGGGTCGACGGCAACCGAGAAAGAAGCAAGCCGGAGCGGCAGCTGAGCAAAGTGATGCTACCGGACCATCAATGGGAATGGAGACGACGGGATTCTAGCAGCGCACGAGGGTTGCACGGAGCAACCGAGAAGGGATGTCGAGAGCAAACGCGTCGTGGTCGGGTCGTATTGTAAGAGACGGGCAGTATTAAAAGTGAAACCTCGGTGTATAAGAATCTGCGCGGTTAGCAGTAGCCTCGTGGTGTTGATGCGCGCGGCGGTGCGTCTGTCTGGTATTGTTCAATGCTCTGCTGTAGATAGATACCTAGGTTAGTGGATGCGAAGAGGCTGGGATTGAATTAATTTTTTGCTGGGCGCGAGCGGATGCTACCTGAGATCCCTAGCATCAAGTACCTTAGGTACTGTACATATAGGTACTATGCAGATACCGTTACCTACTTACTGCCCTGTACCTCCTCCTGCAGAAGCCGGATTGGATGGATGTTCCAGTTCCTCTGACGCGCGCTTGGAGCTACCAAGCTAAGCCTATTTGAGTAAGCACGTGCGAGCATGTGCTAGAGAGGACCTTTCAGGTTGAGCTCAAGCTACCTTACCTCAAAGGTTGGCTTATATCGTAGTAAACAAAGTGCCGTAGCTAAAACAATACCAAGTTGGCAGACAGATTTTTGTCAGGGTCACCACGAGAGTCAAATACTACTTGTACCACAATATCCAGTTAGAATAGGACCATGTTGAAGACTGTTGAAGCTATGAAATAGTCCCGATTTAGGCTGTCTAATAGTATTCCAATTGAAGTACCATACCCTACTCTGTCATACTCTCATCTGGCTTTCTTATTTTCGCCCATCAATTTTTCTTAGCCTCACGAGCTGCCTTTTTCAGAGCTCGGTTACGGATATCGATGTGCATTGATCGGTTGACCTTCAGACCAACATAGCTGCCGATGCCGACTGTGTTCTCCACGAACCAGGCCATAAGTGCGTGGCTCCAGTGTGGGGTGTACGTGTAGGCCGTGTTGTGCCAGCTGCCGACACCCACCTTTCCCAACGCTGCACGGACGAACGGCTTCGGGCTCGGGATGAATAGGCTGGGGCGGCGGACCTTGCTCATAGCGGTCGTGACGAGGTAGCTCAGGACTAGTTGCACATCCACATTGTCGGGCTTGAGCTCAGCGGCAAGTGCTGCCGACCAGAATTGGAGGAAGGCCTTGCTACCCGAGTATGTGGCCAGTAGCGGAGTGGGCATCCAGCCGCCAAAGCTACCCATGGTGAGGATCAGACCACGTCGGCGGCTCTGCATGCCCGGCGCTACGATTCGCGTAACTTTCAAGGTGCCCCTGCAGTTGATATTGATGATGTTCTCCATCTCGGTTTTATCGGTGAGAGTGAAGGGAACGGGAATGCTATGACTCTGGCCCACATTGTTGATGAGGATACCAACATCGAGGCTATCTACGCGTTTTGCCAGGCGGTCGTAGTCGACCTCATTGTCGACTGCCGAAAAGTCCATGGCGAGAGAGTCCGTCTCAAGACCGGGGTATTTAGCTTGCAACTGCTTCTGGAGGGCTTCCAGCTTGGACTGGGTGCGAGATACGAGAAGAAGGTTGAAGCCCTTAGCAGCAAGCTGAGTAGCAAATTCTTTGCCCAGGCCATCAGATGCGCCGGTAACCACGGCCCAGGTGCCTTTCCCACCATACTTTCGGAGCTGTAAATGTAGATATAATGGTTAGTACCAGGTCCAGTTAAGAGGCGTTGGTTGGGTGCTTGCTTCCGGAGCAGACTCACATTGGTGCCGCTGAGCACGAACATGCTCAGGACTAGACGGAAGAAGCTCAATACTTTGGAGCCTACCCACAGAGCACCCAGACCGGCGAGGGCGACCTGGGCGTTCCGCGGCACAGCGGCGATGAAATCATGGATGGCGTCCATTGTCGACACTCGAAAGGCGTGGGTAAGACCGCAGCAGATGGCGGCAAAACGAAGGACCTTGTCAGTGGTGGGCAAGAAGTTTCAAAACCACTGCTGGCCAGCCGCACTCTCCAAGGGCAAGGGTCCCTAAGGGTTCTTTCTGCCAAGGGCGAGAGAGTCGATGGTGTGTGAACTGTGTTGGACAAAACCTTGTGCGTTCTTTACTCATAACTTTGCCCGCCGCCAACTCTCAATGCAGTTTAGTAGCCAGTGATCTAGGTTAGAGCTCTTGCGATGAGGTCATTGGATCACTATCGGCAGGTCTTGACAAAATCCACCTGCACCAACTCTGAAAAGAAGAATCAAGAGCCCAGCCATGACCCAGTACATAGTAGGTAGGTACCTAATCGATAAGATAGCAGCAGGCACCCCTGACAGTACAGTAAGTACAGTGCAGTGATATCTCGGCACTGTAGGTAACCCTGCGTACCTCAGAGAGGTTTTACCATCCCGAATCGGAAAGGGAAGCCAACCTGAGCCACGCCGCTTTTAGCCTGAGCCTGAGCCCTATCCTGAGCAAGACCCCACTTTTCATAGCATAGTATAAGCAAAACTTGCACAATTTCTAATGCACATATTACTGTGATTGCACAAAAACAAAAACCGTTTATTGTAAAATCCGTACGAGCGACTTCCTAGGAAGTCGCTCGACAAGCAACAAAACGGAAGCGCAAAGATAGAGTCCCCGCTCACCTAACCGGACACCTTAAACAGCGGTCAATCTATCAACCTTTTTAACGCCACCCTTGTAAAGGCCTGCATGTCAAAGAGTGTACATGGTAATTCCCGTTGATTATCTTGAGGTCTAAGTTTTCCCAACTACTCTAGGAGGTGAAGCTGTCTTATATACACTTGGATGGTCACGTGTGGGGCGTTCTCCATTCTATCCAGCCTTCACGGCTTTGACACTGCAGCCGGTGTGCTCTGTGTTTAATGTATTAGACGACTGCTGTCACACGGGCCACTATACCCCGGGGTCATATGGCCAATAGGAAGCCTCCCGTAAGGGGGTTTGGAGACCATGGATCTATTAGAGGAGAGGCAGTCATATGGTCTGGCCTTGATCTGCAATAAAGACCAACGGCATAAAAGAAAACAACAATGCGTTAGGCAAAAAGGACTCGGCCGATAGCCTCACGGGTAGAGCCGAAGATCAGATTGCATAAGACCTTTCGTGTATAGGTAAATAGGGCCAGAGTCCCCGGGTTCGAAAGAAAGACTCGAAAGGAACCATGGACCCAAAGAGACTCTAGTAGATTATTAGTAATTAGTAATCTGAATCTACAGTTCCAAGCCCTAGAATCTAGCCCTTGTTACAACTGCGCAATATGCTACGGCCTATTGTTGCATGCCTGTTAGTTAAAGACTTGTGGTAAGATCATTACACTTATTTATGACTTCACTAAGATTTGCAGCTAAGAAAATGATATGTAGGTCACTCATTTTGTAGTGGCTGTCTGCTTTGCCTACACCTAATAGAAGACGAGGACGGTGCAACGAGCTGGTGCTGCCCACTGTGCCGAAACATATTTTGCGAAAAAGCCGGAGACCATATAGATAGTGTAGGATTTTTCCATGCGGAAGATGACGGATCAATTGGATAGTAAGGATAGAGTTTGTGTACTGTCTTATTAAGTAAGGTCTTTTTAGTAGTGTTGCGGCTCGGGGGCTTAGATGCTGTACTGGTCTGGGGTCGTACCAGTACGTGGTCCTAATCCGTTCCGTTCCAAGCCCGTACCAGTACGGCCTCGGACTGGTACGGCGCCCGTAGCTGGGTCCTCGGTGCTGGTTTTCCCAAGTCCGTACCGGTACGGCCTCGGACTGGTACGACGCCGATAGCTATCTGAACCCTGTGTCTACATGTCGTACCAGTCCGTCCACCAAACCCGCGCTGGTCCAAGCCGTACTGGTCCAAAGCTTCTTTTATGGCTACATACCGCCACAGTAAGCGTTTAAGCCTCACCATGCACATTGCCAACGGAAAATGTAGCAAACCATTAAATGACGACTTGGCGGTTCAAGCAGACCACTAGGCACCGCTTTCAAGCCCCCCCGCCCCCGGCAGGATTGCCTATCTCGACATAACATCGAGCCAATACGTCAAGACCACAAGACCATAGTATATGTGCCACATATGTAGAGCGCTTACAGCCTAGTCTACCCTAAGCCTCCTAACATGCATACATTGTTAGTTGTCTAAAGCCAACCTCGCCTCCCTCTATACGATCGTTTAGTTATAGGAGCGGGATTATAGCAAACACTCAAGCTAACAAGTCAAAATACTCCTTTGAAATACAAAATTCCAAACTATATTCAGCTGGTTGTTCAGCCTATCTCGCGCAAAATGGAAAACAAGCTGGCCACTCGACGTCTCGAAAGGCTCGGCATCCCGGGGCCGTATGGTCATAATTCGTTGGGTGAATCACAACTGTTAGTAGTCGCAGCAGTCCCAGGCACCCGGAGGTAGCCATTTGACCAATGATGAGTGCGATTAACCCTGTCGTGAATACATCGTCAAAACGAGCGAATGTTGGTGGCGCCTGTGCACCTTATAGACTATCGACATAGAACTTATTGATACTCCAACAAAACACATGCCTCGTTTGGGGCCCCTTCGTCTATAAAAACACATCCATAGCCCAGTCTTGCTACTTGTCTTTTATTCTTAACCATCATAGAATTTACAAGCTCTTTCTCTCTTCCTCTAGCTCGTTTCTACACACACCAGATTTATCTCGACTATTAATCACTACAGTACAGTAAAGCCAATTATTATCCAGACCCCTTCTGACAACTAACTTCGATGATCTAGACAACAAATCAATTGTACTATCAACCAAAATGGCCATTTCCGACCACAGTCCTCTCGTCAACGAAGTCAACTGCAGCAAGTGCGGCTACAATAATGTGTCCGGTGCTACCAAGTGTGCTGGCAATAACTGTGGAGTTTCTCTAGCAGTAGTTGTCAAATAAGAACACCAATTTTGCAAAGGTTTGTAACTGAACTCCCCTCTCATATTGAGCTTTAATACAGTTTCTTACCGTTGAAATTTCATTAATATAGCTCAGGCATCCAAACAATATGGGCTGGCGGTTCGATTGTCAACTATGAAATATGGATGTCTTTTGGTGTCATCATGTGCTGGGCACTGGGTGCTGGATGGCAGCTGGCTGCAGGGAGAGTGGGGTTTGGTTTATTATAAAATAGGGAGATGGCAACAATCATAGCTTGGTTCACCGAATAGCTCTCATACAAGGGGACTTTTGTATGTAGTTGAAGCTAGTCCGCAGCGCAATAACAAGCACCATATTGACCCACCACCTGCACAGAATACCTCAAAGTCTGTCACACGGGGACCTTCGGGGACCTATAAGGACCAATAGGAAGGGGCCCTGTGGCGCTCTCAGGAATGATAGGATATTAAGTCACGATACGTATACACTGCATCCCAAGACCAAGTGCCAATACTGCCAGACTTCACCGGTTGCCTAGTTAGGTAGGCCTACCCCTCCCCCAGGCAACTGAGACATAGCACACAGGTAGCCATATCTATTGGCCGGCGACTATCACTGTCACAAAACCCAAGCATATGGTAGGCAATAGACTCTTATTGTTGCACGGGGTCTCTCAAGGCTATGTGAGGCTGACCTAGCTAGATACATATACGCAAGTCTCTTTGTCTTGTGACAATCGCGAAGCATCTATCGCGGACTGCGATCGGAGATGGCCAAAGGAGGGGTAAGGCCAAAGGCCGCAATACGGACCCCTAGAGCTGTCTATAAAGGAAGGGCGAAGGAAGGGTTACATTGGGAGATGAATCTGGAAGGCCAAGGGCCCTTTAGACCCCAAGAGAATTATTAGTTGAATATGAACACTGTTCCAAGCCCTTGCATTACATAAGCCCTTGTCACAGTCCCAGACCGGTGGAGATAGCGATCATCCTTCCTATCGTGGACCATATGGGGGCCAAGAGGCTGTCTATAAGTATGGGACCGTTTCCCGAAGTCCCTGGTGGATTCTGGAGATCATGGACCCTTTCAGACTCATATAGAATTATTAGCAATATGAAGCTATTCCCTTCCAAGCCCTAGATACTAGCCCTTGTTACAAAGTCCGAGGTTGCGTATTTCTCACGCTGTACGTAAACTTCCACCATGTGACTGTTACCAATCAAGTAAATCTTACACTGGCCTAACTAAGACTAGAAACTTTTATGTTGACGTGGAATTGCGGGATGCCATCTGGGTTATTGTCTTGGTTGATGAAAAATCGTGGAATGGAATTTGGTATGCATAGCCTCACTGCCACCAAGGGCCTAGAAGCCTTCTGAATGAAGGAGCTAGCGGATCATATCATCCCTAATAGATTATTTCTGAATAGAGTTATCAATTAAGGCTTACACTAAGCTGTTATTATTTTCCCAAGGATGCAGTCGCTCCCCCCTGGGGGGATCGACCGATCGCTAAAGACCATACCAAGCCACCCACTCATCGACGACTTCACGGAATCCCAATTTCGCCAACTCCCGGGCAACGCGAACCCTCCAATCCGTAGGCAAAATATCTCCAGCTCTTTCCGGCAAATCCATACCACTTGAGCAGTGAAACTTGGTACGGATCCAATCTTTCGGAACATATCCAACCGTTTCCCAGTCAATAATACTAATCGACCCATCCATTTCATCCAGCAGGATATTTCCTGGTCCTAAATCGGCATGGTAAAAAACAAAAGACGAGCAATCCATCCCAATTTTTTTGCAATTCTCGAGAAGGCGACCGGGGTCGAAACTCATTTCATCTGTAGACTTTTCCAGAAACTGATCGGTCAGCCGTTTACCGTCGACCCCACTAATAGTTTCGCCCTCCCAAGTCGACAATTCTATGCAAATCTTGGCGATGCGGCGGACACACTCTTGTTGCTTTGTTTCGCCTAGTTCATACCATATTTCATTCAGAGTGCGACCGGGAACTCTACCCAGAACAATCAAATAGCGATCACCGAGGTCACTGTAGTAGTAGACATCCGGGATATGGAAGTCAAGCGGCTGCTTGTTTCGGAGGTACTGCAAAGTGGTATGCTCCCTCGTTGCATTTGGGGTAATTAACTTTTTCAGCTTGATAAAAGCCTCGCCAACACGCCAGACCGCTGAGACAGCTCCTGCATCATAGACCTTTTGTATCTCGCTGGCGTCGCGGAGCGGTTGCGTTTCCGAGGGGGGTTTGGAAGAGCTGGATAGAACATAGAAGCCGCCATTACCATCGCTCCAAGAAGCGAGATCGGAAGATGGTATTTGCTGGCGGCAAAGCAACAGGCTGCCTTCTATTAGCCAAGATTGGTCATCAATCTGGCGGATTGAACTGTTGATAGTAGACATGTTGAACACAACGTTCAGGATAGCAAATAGGAAGATATGGGAAGAAAGAGGACAGAAGAGTGCTAGGAGAAAATACTTGGGCAGTGACCAAGGTGGTGTGAGTAGCGTTAAATGAGCTGTAGGTTGCCTCGACGAAACGGCAATTTCAAGTGTAAATCTTCTGCAGTATATATCCATCGAGGAGATGAACATGAAAATATAGTTACGAGAAATGCGGGAAACATTGGTAAACAGACCACCCGCGTCCAGTTGGCTGCAGGTACCCGAAGATGCAGCGGAATAAGGCGGCTTGGATTCCGTTTGCTTGCTTTAGTTGACGGTTAAAACACGCTGAAACCGTTTTGAGAGCTCGAACCGTTTTAAGATTTATTTGTCTGCAGAAAACATACATAAATACATAGTGACCGTTTCACAGTCACCTGACTAATAGCTGGCTGAGCCGAGCCTGAGAAAAAGCGGCAATTGCGCTAAGCCTAGTTCGCTAAATGCTTGGCATTTGGCCATACCGTAGCGGGCGGGGGGGGGGTCTAGGAAATGATGTCTGGGGATCGTTTTAGAAAATCAAAATTATTTTTTTCAACATATATTGTAACTAAAAAATAGGGTTAAAATTATTTAAAATAAAAATAATTTTAAAAATTAAAAATAAATTTTTATTTAAATAATCCTTTATTAAAATAATTTTAAAAATTAAAAATAATTTTTTATTTAAATAATTTTTTTTTAAAATAATTTTAATTTTCTAAAATTATTTTCATCTCAAAATTTTTGCACCTTAAAAGAATATCCATTCAAAATAGCTGTGTCGGAGGGGGGGGGGGGGGGGGGGGGGGGGGGGGGGGGGGGGGGGGGGGGGGGGGGT